>JASDQU010101085.1:155923-173233 GCA_032191745.1 Picea mariana
CTTTTTCTAACCCTAGGATCTTATGCTCCAATTAGTCTGTGAACTTGATGACTTCTAGGAGTTCTATCTATTAGTTTGCTACCTCGTGTACAAGATTAGCCTTCGACTGCTCTATTTCTTGTGAATGTGTCAATTTAAGAGCCTCTAACTCTGTCTTGTGTAGACCTTCGTCTGCATAGGTATTCCTCTCAAATTTTGTATTCAATTTGTCTTTTTGGATTTGCAACACATTTTCCATTTCTTCTCTATGTAGCCTCTTTGCAGTATTGGCTTCCCTCTTGAAATCAACAATTATGTTATCTTTCTTTGTTTTGAGCACCTCTTCAAGTTTAGCTACTCTAGCTTGGAAGGTGTCTAATGCAACACCCAATTCATATACCAACATTGCATTAGCCCCTACAAATGCATTAAGGGATGAAGTAATTTGTAGAGCCTTGTTCTTGGGATATGGGCCTGCTTTCCACACAATGGACCTTTCGAAAAACCCATGGCTAAGAGTTGTTTATGCTCTCTTTCTCTTATCTAATCTTTTATCAACCCCTTTAATCTTGTTGTTGTAATAGTACTCACCAATAACTACTACAACATCTTCCATCTCCAGCACTTGAGAGGAATGTGAGAAATTTCCTAGGATTGCCTTCATAGGGGTGCACTCTTGAATGGGTATGTTAACTATGCTGACACTTGGGTTTGCTACACCAATTTTAACTTCATCCAATTTTCTCTTTTTTTCTCTTTCTTCTTCCTCTCTGGATTTCTGTAATGCCTCAACTTCGACATCCTTTTGCTTTTCTTCTTCTTGTTGTTTCTTTCTCTGTTCTGCCTCAACAACCATTCCTCATCTTTCTTCTTCTTGTTTTTCCTTTCTCTTTTGTTCTGCATCATGCCGCAATTTTGATTCTTTCTTAACATTCTTTTTTTTTTTCCTTGGCAGCCCTCTTAAGGATTCATCCCTTTTCTTCTTCTCTTCTAGCTCGGGTTTTTCTTGTCTTTATATTTCTTCCTTTTGGCTTCATCATGTTCCCTCTTATTTTCTATTTCAAGATTTGCTTTCCTCCATTCGAATTCTTCTTTAGCTTCTAGGGATTTGTTTAATCTTTCCTCTGCTTTTTTTTTTCTTCATTTTCCTTTACTTCTTGATTTTCTTTGTCTTTAGCTAGAAGCAATACAAACTATTATTTGGATATTTTCCTTTTCTCTTCCTCTTCCCTTTGTAGTTTTCTTTGGCTGACTCGTCCTGTAACCTATTCAACACCTCTTCAAAGAAGAAGGCTCCTTTGAATACTTCTTCTGCATAATTCACCCCATGGATTACAGGGTGTGTCAATCCTATAGATTTGATATGCTCACTTACTAGTTATTTCGGATCATGCCCTTTAGGTTCTCTTGTACATATGTAGATTTATTATAGGGATTCAACTTCTTTTTTGGCATGAGGACCGTTGGACAAGAGATATCTCTCTATGCTCAATGGGAATTTAGGTCAGAGTTTCTTGTTGTTAGTTGAGAGAAAGGATGGTATCCCTATCTCTATTGTTTGGTAAGCAATTTCTCTAGCCAACAACTTCCAAGAAACATATTTTGGCAAAAGAAGTGGGGCCTTAGAGCTCCCATAAACCCTAACATAGGTGTAATAATTACTCACTACCATTCTCCAATGTCTCTCAAGGTTATTATGGCTCCTTGTGATATTATGTGGGGTGGATGTCCAAAAATCATGATGAACATGGGAGCTAAAAAGTAGTCACAAAGGTCATATATGTACTTCTTGTATTTAACATCCCATAGTTCTTAGCAGTAAATATGGACAAGTGGTTGGTTGGGACCCCATTCCCATCCTAAAGCAAGAAAATGAACAGTAGAGCATATTGCATCAATAAAATAAGTTGACATGAAAAAATTGGGTTTTTTAAACCTGGAGCTTCTTGAGATTTCTTGAAGATGTTGAATTTGAGGATATGTGCCCAGTTGAAGACCTGTCCTATTTTTACCATTGTATATGCCATCAAAAACCACTCCATTAGTATATGATTGTTTATCTCCTCACCATATAATATGCATATCATAGTACTCAATATCCTATACGGTCCTTTCATATATTGTGTCGAGATTAGCCATTATCCTTTCTTGACAAGTCTTACTTCATCGTTCCATCAGTGTTCCATCAACTCTTCGAAATCTTCATTATTTTTCTCAAAATTCTATAAAAATGGCTTGTTCGGGGATACTACATAATCCTGGAGGTGGAATCAAATGTTTATGTCTTTTGGCTTCAAGGACACTATCAGAATATTTAACTTATTCATTGTGGTAGTAGTGTCTTCGTTGAGGTGAGTGAAACACCATCTCGCAGGGTCATTATATGGGAAAACCATTGGACAAGTTGCTATGGCTTTTATCCCACTCTTTATGATATTATGGTAGGCTTAGAGGTCTTCATCTTCAAGAGGAAACTCTTCGATGTTGAATATGTTGTATTTTTTATCCCACAGTGGACAATGTTCTCTTCCATTGAAGAAGTTCGTGTGTGTCGTTAGAATATCGTTTTGAATCTCAACAGGTGTCGGTATATTTGCCAGAGGATTTTTTCCCTTTCTAGTCTCTGGTCGCGATATATTATTGCTTTGAGCTTCTGCAATAAGAAAGATCAAAATAAGTTTACCAGGTCATTAATATCAACATAAGTGATTAAAATAAGACTATACACATACCTATTACTCTGGAATTTCGCAGATGTCTCGGACTAACTTTATGCTACAATATACACAACTCTCTCAAACTTATAGAAGATTAATAATGCATAAATTAGGGTTCGAAGTAAGTTTTATGCACTTAAAATTTACTTCAATACTTCTGCAATTAATGCTAAATGGGTTACAACTTGTATTGCGGGGGATAAGTAAAACACCATTAATACTCTCGAAAGGATATTTCCCCTGAGTTCGTGTTATTAGATGTGTGGTGTCAAATCGTTGTAGTCGAGAGCTTTAACTTGAAAAATGTTCTCCAACAATTTTGTCGGGTAAGAGCTATTGATAAGGTTTAATCGGAATGTTTCCAGGCTCACATGCCTTCTGATGGGGATTCTCTAAGAAATATTCACTTTTGGTATCGAGAGTCATTCCAATAATGAGGCGTTATACATTTGTGTGTGAGAGTTATGTTCATCTAGCATGTACTTCGACGTTCATCAAGACCAAGGCTTAAACAATTATTTAATTACCTTAAAGTGAACTCATTGAGATGAGTTATCGAAGAGTGGGTACGCTAAGAGATAAACTATGATGGGAGATCTCTCGAAAGTGATATCGGAGAGGATCCCTCGGGAAGGAGCTATCGGAAGGGATAATTGTGTAGTTATTTCTTCTTTCAATGGAAGTTTCCTGAAGGAATATTTTGTATCTCAAAAATCATGCTTCCATGAAGAAGCGTTATATGCAGGGCAGATTAAATGCTTGGATAAAGTTGAATTGACCAACAGACTATGACTCTCAAAATAAAGTGAACAGTTATGCGAGGGACCTAATGACACATGTCTAACTCCAACCTATTCATATTATCTCCTTTGGGCCAATCATCTTTCGACACAAGGTCATAGGGTAAATGCCTCACGACATAGTGGAGCTCTTCTATATCGAAAGTAGTTCATCAGAAAGGCCCCATCGGGAAACAATAGTGTGCACAGTGTGTGATCCTTTATTATGGGGAAAAGTCGAAGATGAAGAATTTGAAGACTTTCAGTCTTTGGATTTCAGAGCGTTTCTACAACTTCATATGTGTTTGTTTCCGATGAGAAGACCCCCCAATAGAAGGTATTTGAAAACCTATCAAATTTTGGATTTCAGAAATGGATTTGGCAATTGCATGTTTCTTGATCACGAGTGGAGACGTTCCGATGAAGAGTGATCTGATAGCCCCTTAAGGCATGGTCACGTGATTGAATATTTTCCTTGTAATCACAAAATGGTTCCTGAAAAGAGATTATAGTTCATTTATTGGGGAAAAAGGGCTAACAAAGGCACGGTAAAACTTCAAAAGATCTCTGATCACCACAACTAACTTTGGTTAACCCTGAGACTGCATATATAGAATATTAATTTCCTGTACTCGTACCAAATCAAGTTAGTAGTAATAAAATTCCTTCCTTAAAATTTTGATAGGGGGGCCACTGAAATTCTCTGGGACAGAGAATTTAAGTGGGTAGTTGTGGGGGCACAATAGGTAGCACACGCAATTTTATCCATAGGAGAGTGGCATAAGACACCCATTGTTATGTATGCCCCATCTATAATTATCAAATCATGATTGCTAATGGTGGCACGATGAAATGTGGGGGCGGATGTGAAAATGTGAAAGTACAAATGGGAGAGTATCATCTCAAAACTCACATGTTTTCCATTAAAATGGGTGGTTGTAATGTAGTTCTTGGGGTGGAATGGTTACACACTTTAGGACCAGTCACCATGCATTTCAAGGAATTATACATGTGCTTCACACAAGAAGGGAAGAAACATACCCTCAAGGGGATTAGCTTTGATTCCCCTAAGATTATAAGCTCTCATCGTATGGAGAAGTTGTTGAAGAAAGGTCACTCGGGTGTTATTGCACAATTCAATTCCATATAGGTAGTCGACACCACACCACCAAAAATTCACCCAAATTTGCAATTGGTTCTCTCTAAGCATCAACACATATTTGAATTGTCATGAGGTTTACCACATTCATGTTGGGAACATGACCATGGTATTCCCCTCATTCCAGGCAGTCAACCACCCAATGTGTGTCCTTATAGGCACCCTTTTGAATAGAAAATGGAATTGAAAAAATCATTCAGGAATTATTGGAGGTAGGAGACATATGTCTTAGAACTAGCCCTCATTCATCACCGATGGTTATGGTATTAACAAATGAAGGTACATGGTGCATGTGTCACGATTTCCGAGCTCTCGATGAGTTGATGATCAAGGACAAATTTCCTATTCCAAGTATTGATGAACTATTGGATGAACTCCATGGAGCCTAGTTTTTCACAAAATCACACCTCCACTCAGGCTACCACCTAATCGGGATGAAAGGAGAAGGCATTCATAAGACAATTTTTCATACACATGAAAGCCATTATGAATTTTTAGTGATGCCTTTTAGCATTTGCAATGCTCCATCAACCTTCCAAAGCCTCATGAACAAGATCTTTATGCCCTTCCTTTGCAATTTTTTGCTAGTATTCTTTGATGATATCTTGATCCACAACAAGACATGGAAATCCCACATCAAGCACATTGATAGAGCCTTGCAACTCCTATAGGACCACCAACTATTTGTAAAATTCTCCAAATGTTCTTTTAGGGTTTCAAAGGTTGAATATTTGGGTCACTTTTTTAGCCATGAGGGAGTATGATTTGATCCAAAGAAAGTTGCAGCTATGAAAGATTGACCTTGTCCCAAAACCTTGAAGAGATTGAGAGGATTCTTAGAAATTACAGGGTACTACAAGAAGTTTGTGAAAAATTAAGGAAATTTTGCATCTCCCTTAACCTTGCTACTCAAGAAGAATGCCTTTGTTTTGAATGAGGTCGCAGAACATGCCTTCTCAGCTTTAAAAGATGCCATGTGCACAACTATAGTCTTAGCGGTGCCAGATTTTCCTAAGAGATTTGTCCTAGAATGTGTTGCCTCTAGCCAAGGTCTTCCCATAGTAATGATGCAAGAAGACACCCCTTAGCATTCACCAATAAACAATTATGTGACTACAACTTGGGTAAATCTACATATGAGAAAGAAATGAAGGCCATCCTACATGCCATAGAGACCTGATGCCCATACCTCCTCGGGCGACATTTCTAGATCAAGACTGACCATCACAGTCTAAATTACTTTCTTGAACAATGGTTATCCTCAACAAAGCAACATAAGTGGGCCACTAAGCTACTAGGGTATGACTATGAGATTATATAGAAGAAAGGTAAAGAAAATGGATGATGATGGATCTTTGTTTGCCTTATCTTTACCAGTTCCAGGATGGTTGGAGGATTCTTGTACTGAATGGGTCACAAATGAAACTACCCGTCAACTCATCCAAAGGCTTCAAGATGATACCAACCCTTATGAGGGATAGACATGGAAGCTCGATACATTGCGATATAAAGGACACATTGTTCTAGTAAAGAATTCAACCTTAAAACAAAGAATATTAGAGGAATTTCATTCATCACCTACAACTGGTCACTCTGGATTTCATAAAACATATGAACAAACTAAGTGCTCATTCTTTTGGGAGGGGATGAAAAATGATATTTAGGATGTTATGGCCACATGTGACACATGCGAAAGACACAAAGGGGAGACAATAAAGACACTAGGGGTGTTTTAACTACTTCCAATCCCAACACACATTTGGGCATACATCAGTATGTATTTTTATTGTGGGACTGCCAAGGGAAGGAAACAAATCTGTGATCATGGAGGTAGTTGATCGTGTATCCAAGTATGCTCAATTTTGTGCTCTAGCTCATCTATTTACCCCCTCCTTAGTTGCACAAGTCTTTATTGATCAAAATTTTAAGCTACATGGCATTCCCACTTCTATTGTATTAGATCAAGACCCTAATTTTACTAGCATATTTTGGCAGGAACTATTTAAACTATAGGGTACCCAGCTAAAGATGAGAACAACATATCACCCTCAAACAGATGGTCAAACTGAAATAGTCAACAAGTGCATTGAAACCTATTTAAGATGCTTCATCTCTGAAAAAACCACACTAATGGGTAAAATGGTGGTACAATACCTCTTACCATGGAGCTACCAAAATGACCCCATTTGAAGCAATTTATGCACAAAAACCCTTGTCAGTCACTTCATACTTAGCAGACATTTCAAAGGTTCAAGCAGTGGATCATACACTCCATACTAGGGAAGCCATTCTTCACATACTAAAAGACAACTTGGTTATGTCCCAAAACTAAATGAAGCAACAAGCAAACCAACATCGCTCAAAACAATCCTTTGTAGCAGGGGATATGGTGTTTCTCCGATTTCCACCATATAAACAAACATCATTGAAAGACAAAATACCTCGAAAATTAGCACCCAAGTTCTATGGGCCATGTGAAATCCTTCAACACATTGGACAAGTGGCTTACAAACTTGCTCTTCCATCCCACTCTAAGATTCATCTAGTCTTTCATGTGTCATGTTTAAAAAAGGTAGTAGGATCAAAGTGCAAGGTGCAAACAAGCCTATTAGAACTTTTTGGAAGCAAATCCATATATCTTTAGTCGATAGCAATTTTAGATACCATAGAGTGTTAATTACGTTAGCGCACGATCCATGAAGTATTGATCCAGTGGAAATACATGCCACTTGAAGATGCAACACAGGAACCAACCTCAATTTTGCAATGATTTCCTCATCTTTAGCCTTGAGGACAATGCTAGTTTTGAAGGGGGAGGGCATGTTAGGGTCCCACCATAACCTCCCTACTTCGGGCGACATAGTAGTTAGTTAGTTATTATATGCAACCATACTCTTTGAATAAGACCAATGAATAGTAATAGTTAGTTATTCAAATGGATAGTAATAGTTAGTTATTTAATGTAAAGAGGGTCCACTTTATAAGGCCCAAGAGATATTTGGTACCCATTTATGACGAGACCACAAGTATTTAGTGTTTTTTCTATGTAAAAGTTATTCAAAGAGATAGGAGTCAATAGAATGTCTGTATTGTGTTGTGTATTTGGAGCTATGCTCAATGGAAGTTCACCCCACCTTAATAGGCAAGTGAACATTCCATTCTTCTTTTCATTATTAATATTCAAGGGTATCTTTACAATTATTATCTTTTTGTCTCTTGTTCTTGGTTAGTTTGCAATTATATTCTGTGTATACATAGTTGCATTTTCATTGTTCAAGGGTTAAGGAACACCATAGGTTGCTAAAGTGTTGGTGGAGATAGACCTAAAAGAATATATTTATGAACATTTGGAGATCATTGAGGAAGGTTTGGTCTACTATCAATTGCTTGATTACATGAATGTACCATTTTGGTGCATTCGTTACCATAAACATGGCCACATTATTTAGGATTGTTGCACACCTTTTAATAATCAAGTTTGGAGATGTAAATCTAAGGAATATTTGGAAGCCAAGCATTCAAAAATTTTGTTGGACAATATTGCAAACACAAGTTCAATGAAATCCTTCCAAAGTTGATAGAGGAGGACTTGGGTGCTATTGGGTGTAAGTTTGTTGAGGCAGCCAAGGAGACTACGATGCATGAGGAACATTATAATACATTATTGGTGGAGAACAATGCACATGATCTAAATGTCGAGGAACAAAAGGAAGTAGAGAATGGATGTTCTTGGTCCATGACAACATGGAGTTCCGATCAAGCTCTTAGGTGTTCACCTTCATTTGTCCCAATTTGGGTAAGCCATGCACAAATAGTCCTCTTCTTAATAATAAAGGTGATGTTAACTCTGATACTGAGAGACCACCTGTGATGAAAGTGAATAATCACCAATCTATTAAGTGAAGGAAGGATAGTTGAGGTCCAATTGGTAACCTTCAACTAAGCTTTGTACTTGAGAAATTGTCACATTGTAATCCAAGTCATTTAGGGTTGGGAGGGGATACTAAAACTAATAATTCTTTAGTCGATATTGATTGTGAGGGTGCTAGGGAATATGGATGTTACCATTTTAATTCTAACAAACAAGATATTGTCATAGGAGGTCCTACCTTAGGTGTTTTAGGGATCGATCACGACAATGATTCTACAAACAACCATGTTAGGAGGAAGTCTTACTTGTTTCATGCTTAAATCAAGGAAAAAAAAGAGATACAACAAGGTTGTCAAAGATATGTTACTAGGGCTCTTAGAGTTTTCCATTACCCACAAGAGGTTGTGTCATGATTATTTTACAATATTTGAGGGTTGGTTAGTAAACTCCATCGACTAACCCTAACACGATTCATGGAGATGGAGAAACCAGATATCATCATGCTTCAGGAGACTATGTGTAATGGCGTGCATATTATAGATAAGTCGAGGAAATGCATAAAGGGGTGGGATTTCATTTACATTGATGCATTTTGGCATGTCAAGTGGAATTATAACTAGTTGGAATTCTACTTTGACTCTATTTAAATCATACTATGTAATTTTAGGTCTATGCATAGAGTTTTACAATAAAGGCTAGGGTTGGTCTTTTACCATGCTAAATATGTATGGGCCCTATGGTGAAAAGCAAGGGTTTTGGGAAAGGTTTTTTCAACTTCAGTGCCTAAGGGAAGGAAATTTCATCATCGGGTGTGAATTGAGTTTACTCTTAGTAGATTGGAGGTACGGGGGGAATTAGCTTAGATGGGTAGGATGGTTCGTTTTCTACTTTAGTAGCTATAACAAACTAGATTTTTGGATATTGAAGCTATAGATCTTAGAACTACATGGTGTAACAATAAAGCATACAAAGATGTTGTCTCTAAAAAGACTAGATAGGTTCCTGGTTTCAAGTCCTTTATTACTACTAGTAGATAGATACCTATCTTGGATAATGAAGAACATGATTTCAAATAATAGTCCTATTTTACTAAAATTTGAGAAAAATGATTCCAAGCCTAGAACCCCCTTTAAATTCAATCATAGTTGGCTCAATGAGGAGGAATTTCAACAGATTGTATTAATAATTGGATACACTATAAAACATGGTAGGGGATCTTCAAGTGAGAAATTTTTAGTGTCTTTGAAGTTTGCAAAAGAAAAGGCTACATTTTGG
This sequence comes from Picea mariana, assembly GCA_032191745.1. Lineage (NCBI taxonomy): Eukaryota > Viridiplantae > Streptophyta > Pinopsida > Pinales > Pinaceae > Picea > Picea mariana. Next base: position 165,704 of record JASDQU010101085.1, read on the forward strand.
GCAAGGGACTATTATAGAAACAAAGATAGACTAATCAAGGAAACTGAGGAATAACTTAGCATAATATTTTGGACCAATACTTGTGGGGTTTCTAGTGAAGAGATGTTAATGAGGATTGAAAATTTAGAGATTAGGAAACAAAAATTACTTGAAGAGAGGGAGCTAGATTGGAGAATGAAGAGTTGGGCCATTTAGATGGAACCAAGAGATGACAATACTAAATACTTTCACCAATTTGCAAAATCTAGGAAGATTCCCAATACAATCTAGAAAATGGCTAATAAAGGAGGTGAGGTATTTAGGGATTTCAAGGGGTTGGAAGACTTAGGTGTCAAACACTTCCAAAAGATATCATCCAAATTTATAGGCTCCAATATTGTTGAGATCATAAAATTTTCCTCATATTTTCCTAGGATGATTACAAAGGAGGATAACATGATTTGAATCAAGAGATAAATAAGGAAGAACTTCTACAAGGTATTTCTTCTTTTCAGACGGGAAAAAGTCTTGGTCTAGATGGCTGGATTGTGGAGGTTTTCTTTGCGAATTTTTGATCTACTAGGTGATGATTTACTAAGACTGTTTGATGAAGTTAGAAGGGCTAGAAGAGTCCATGATTCCTTTAATGCAACTTTTATAGTTCTTATTCCCAAGGTTGGTAAGCTAACTTCCTTTAATGATTTTAGATCCATATCACTCTATACCAACATCTATAAGATAATTTCCAAGATTTTTGCAATTCAACTAAAGAAACTTCTATCAAACTTTATTTCTCCAGAACAATTTGGGTTCTTGGAAGGCAAGCGTATTCACGAGGCCATTCACTATGCATGGGAAGGGTTACATTCCATTTGAGCAAAGAAAATTCTTGCTATGGTTTTGAAGCTCGATCTTTGTAAGGTCTATGACATGAATTGTTGGTTGTACTTGAGGCTATTATTAATTCAGATTAGCATGAGCTTATCAATAGTTAATTGGATTATGTGATGTGTTATGTCAGTGTCTATTGTCATGCCCATTAATGGTGCAACCTCTAATTTTTTTAGGCCTATTAAAGGACTAAGACAATGATGCCCTCTTTCTTCCTATCTCTTCTTGTTGGTAGTTGAAGGATTAAGTAGAGCTATTCATGAGGCCAGGAGAAGAGGTCAATTATAAAGCATTAGGATTTAAGGCAGATAACTTCTCACCCACTTACTTTTTGTTGACTATGTCTTATTTTTCACAAATGGTTCACTGGGTGAGGGCAGAATATTGAAGGAGATATTACAACTCCACAATAAGGCCATTGGAACATAAGTCAATTACAACAAATCTACAAAGAGTTTTAATGCTATTGATGAGGGTTCATTGCACATTTTAAGTCAACTTCCCCCCTTCACATTGGTGGATTTGGAGTCAGGTATAAAGTATCTGGCTTACTACTTGAAACCAAATGGTTATCACAAGCAATATTGGCAATGGTTCATAGGAAAAATTGAATCAAAGACAAACTTATTGTGCAACAATTGGCTTTGCAAAGTGGGGAGATTAACTTTGGTGAAATATGTACTTGAGGCCATCCTTGTTTATTGGCATCTATTTGCACATATTCCAAAAGGTGTCTTGGATAGAATTAGAAGGTTGCACTTTAATTTTCTCTGGAGCAAAAAATCAAAGTTGAGGGGTTTCCATCTTGCAAAATGGAAGAGCATTGCATAGCCAAAAGTTGAAGGTGGATGGGGTCTTAAGCACATACATTATTTTGTTAGTGCTTTAGTTGCAAAGAGTCTTTAGAATTTTATACAAAAGGAGAGTCTTTGGATAAAACTTTTAATAGAAAAGTGCATGGCCCCAGAATTTGTTATTGATTGGATCATAATGGAGAGGAAACCTACTATAGGTGTTTTGAATAATTGGAAAGCCTTAGTTATGGCATTTCCAATTATTGGCAAACACTTAGCTTGGTGGGTGGGGAAGAGTAAGTAGGTCAGGGTAGGTGTTGATACCATCTTGGGGTGTGGGAATGATGTATTCCTTTTTGATGACTTGACTCAATTATTACATGAGAGAGATATATTTAGATTGGAGCAGATTGTAGACATCCACTCTGTCGATATATGACATCATAATTATATTTCATCTATGAGGTTAGGTTTAGAAGGGAAATTTGTAGACAAGTGGGGACAATTGTTGGAGGAGATTTGAAAAGGTCATATTTGAATTAGAGAGATAGAATATGTGATGGGGTGGCTATAGGACAAGTCAAGTGCCCAATATTATGCTAAATTGGGGTATTTAGCTTTGAGAATAGATACACATCATGAAGCAAGGTGGTGGCATTCAAAGATTTGGAAAGTTCATTCTCCTTAAAAAACTATACTTCATATGCAATTGACATTGAATGATTGAGTCTTGACCTGGGAATTATTAGAAAAGAGACAAATACGGGTTTGCAATATGTATATTATGCAAAAAAAATTATGAAACAAATTTATGTTTGGTAATTTTATGTCCATTTACTCGACATGTTTGGAAAGATATTTCACAATGGTTAAATCTGGATAATTTGTGGATTGGAGCTAATGTAGACTCTTGTCTAAAAGGATGGTTTCAAAGAAGATAATTGAAACAATTGAGGTCACTTTGTTTTCTCGTTTTGTGGGGGGTATGGTTAGCACACAATATCCTTTTATTTGAAGAAAAATAGGTCCTACCTTCTAGGTTAATGCTCATGTTATCTCCATATTTCAACAATTAAAGAAGGATAGACCCATTGTAAGGTCGAGACATGTAGGTGAACTTGTTTTCGACATAACTCTTCCTTGGTCCTTTTTTGACGATGCATACTAGGGGGGAAGTATTTGTGGAATGAGAAGTATTTTATATTTATTAGATGAACATTTTACTAGGTATAAGACAAATCTTAGCAGTGGGACTAACAATAAAGCATAATTTATGGTATCAAGGGCTCCAAGGATATTATCTCTATTAAGGAGAATTCATAAGCTGCATGTATTGGGTGATTCACTCTTAGTTATTGAATGGATGAGGAGGGAACATGCTCTTCACAATGTGTTTTACAGGGTCTGGCAACATAATTGCTAGAGAATACTTCACAATTTGATTAGATTTCCTTCACTCACATTTATAGAGCTTTAAACACCGAGGCAAATTCTCTGTCTAAGAAGAGCTTTCTTCAGGCTCCAGGTTTCCTATGGTTGGAAGAACATAAATCAGGGCTCACAATAGAGACTCAACATGTTATTTAGATATATTTTTTCTATATCGTGTTGGTAATTATGTTTGTTAGATACTTGTTTAGGATTGCAATATCTTATGTATAACTTTTTGGATACATGAGTTATGTTAAATAAACTACTAGTAGAGGATTATAGATGTGTTGGGAGAGAGAAATGAATTTTGGATGCTTATTGTTGATCCTTTAAGGCATATTTACTACACAAATAGTTGGTTATTACTAAATGTGCTAAGACACCTGAAGATTGTATTTTGTATTATCCTCTTCCAATATAAAATATGTTTTTTTCCTTGGATAAAAAAAAGTGAACCTTACTTGCAACGATTCGACTTGATCATCTATGGGATGAAGAGACAAATTTTGCATGCATATGGTCTCCTTCATGCAATCAATTACTAACTTCAAACCAACAGAGACCTGAATTTATGAATGTTGTTTTCCACGGCTTACCTCAACAAGACAACAAAGGCATTCCATTTGGCCCAATTATCGGTACCTTTCCCTAAATCTACCCTAACATAGAGTTTGTGGGAGTCCAAGAAAAACAAAATACCTCCCGATCCACGTACATTTGAGGAGTCTTGACATGCCGCATCAAGAAAATACCATGTTTTTGACTTATAAATATTCACTTATGTTATTTTCCTTAGTACCTTTTCTTTTCCATCAAAACTTTTTCCCTCATAAGTGAAATTGATTTGACGACATACCTAGAATGGTAGAATTTATTTACCTTGAAACTAGCTAGCATTTATTTCCAACCATAATGCCTAAGAAATCACCAGGGGAAAGGCTATATACTCTTTTAAAGCTTTGTCTTGAATCCATTGTTGCATGCATTTTGCTAAAGAAGTTGCTTACCAAACTCCCTTCCCATCTCTCAAGTTTAATGAAGCAGCCTACACTTCCTTTAATAAATGACACCTTACATACATACATACATATATAACATCAAGAGAAGTTTGCATTTTGGTTTCTTTTTTTATCCCTCATGGTGTTTAATAGATTTGAGTTAAGATGGGTCTAGGTTGGTTTTCCTTTCCACACAAGTTACTTGCCTCAAGAGGGTTTCCTACTATTTAAGTAGATGTGTCATGTCTACAACACTTATCCCCTATGCACTAAGCAAAACATTTTATAACCAACATAGATCCATCTTAACCCCATATCTGTCAAGTATCAAGAGGGATGACACCTCTCAGATGTAAGTTTTTTGATCCTTTAAAATGGATCTAGGTTGACTGTGGTCTCACTCAACTTTATAAAACTTATGATCCACAACTTATGTAGACATTTGATGGAAGATTGGTTGTTGTCATTGATGTCAACCCTAGTCATTGGTTTTAGATCCCACAGTTTATGAAAATATTTGGACACGAAGGACAATATACATGTAGATACAAAACCCATGGATGGATAATATACATCATGTCATTTTCGGTGATAGGAGGCACATCACGTGGATCCTCATGGTTGAGGAGAAATGACTTTTTGAAGATGACAATGTGAATTGAAGAAGGAAGTATAGGTCGACTCTGAAGATAATTAAAGAACACAATTACCAAATCAGAAAGTACAAACACATTGAAGACATCTCATTTTGATCATCCAAGAAGACAAGTTTGAGGAGCAGAGTTGTACAGAGGAAGCCTCAATCAGAGTTGCATGAGTAAGGAAGGGAAAATGTATTCGTGCGAGGAGGATTTCTGGAAAAACCCTAATTTGGGGGGTCCTCACTTGTTGCACACTAAGTGGCCCACAAGGTCCTCACAGGTGGAGTAGTGAGGCACTGGTAAAAGTGAAAGACAAGACAAGTACAGGCAGCAACAACATCTTTTGGCATTTGGTTCAAGTTTAGGTGTAATGGTTATATAATGTTGATGATAATACTAATAATACGATGATGTAAAGGCTTATTATATTTTATATATTCTTGGGTGGAAGGAAGGGGCAAGGACAAAGGGTTTAACCCTCCCTTGAAATTGGAAGTTGTAGTTTCCCTTGATGACATTGCTTGAAGGCTTAACCCAACCTTGAACTTGGAAGTTGTTGCTTCCCTTAATTGGAGGTTGACCCTCCTTTGGAAGTTGGAAGAGTTATCTTCCCTTGGAAGTCATTACTTCCCTTGAACAATAACTTATGATTACTTCTCATATATGGTGCATGGTGTATTGGGTATATCTTCTACTATTCTTCATTGTTCATTGGATATTCTTTATCGCTCATTGGATATAAATTGAATATATAATTTGGGTGAAGTATAAGTTGAAAAAGTGTTTGAAATTGTACTTGATATTGATTCACCCCCCTCTCAGTATCAACAATTGGTATCAGAGAAGGTTACCTTTAGTATATTTTAACCACTGGAAGGAAGATCCTGAACAATGATGGAAGGACAAATTCCAAATGTGATTCCACCATTTGATGGAATCAATTATGAATATCGGACTAATAGAATGCAAACTTACATGACAACCTTAGGAGTGGATGTTTGGCTCTCAGTTGTTTCAGGATACACAGCTTTGAAGAAATCAAATATTGCAACTCAAAAGGAAGCAAGAAGGAACACCAAAATGGAAATGGATGCTATCTTGGATGGACTAACTGATTCAGTAAAAGCTAAGGTGGGATCATGTGCATCAACCAAAGACCTTTGGGACAAACTACATGATCTTTATGCAAAGAAAGAAGAAGAAGAAGTAGAAGTAGGTGACTACTCATGTTTCAATGAAGCTAATAGAGGTGAGTTCTTTTGTTTTAATTGTAAAGAAGTAGGACATCTCGGACATGAATGCCCCTATCCAAGGATTGAAAGAAATGAAACTAAGGAGGAAGAAAAGTCCAATGAAGCAGAAGAAAATCTTGAAATAGAAAAAGAAGAAAATCATGAAGCAGAGTCATTGTGTGCTCTAAAAAGACATAGAAAAGAACTTGAAGAGGTCAATTTAAGTGTAGCAGAATATAACATACTTCTTGAAAAGGTAGATGAGAATCTCACAACAGAAATATCTCATCAAAAAGGAATATTTGAGGAACAAAATCATAAGCTCGAAAAGACAATTGAAAACTTGAAGGAACAATTAGAAGGCTATGAGAAACTAAGAGAAGAAATCATCACCTTGAAGATTCAACTCAAAGAAGCAAGAAGAATAGAAGAAGCAAGGAATGTCCATATGATGAAGAAAGAAGAAGATTGTGAGAAACTTGAACAAGAAGTTGTCTCATTAAGGAAGAACTTAAGGAACTCTCAAGTGCCTAAAGACATAACATACCTTGGATGCAAAGGTGAAACTTCATACAAAGAAGATGCAAATACCAACAAAAAGGTTGAGGAAATCTCCACACAGATAGTTGATGAGAAGTGGATCAGGTTGTCGGAAAGGAGGAATGATTACAAAAGAGATGAATATCCGAGAATACCTCCCACCTTCAAGAATCAAAGAAGCTTCAATCAGTATGAAGGAAACTAAAGAAGAGTGGATCATGATCAATCAAGGCATGAACTAAGATGGACTAAATCACAAAGAAGATCACTTACTCCCAGGTATCAAAATTTCTTTCTTGGTCATTGTTATACTTCAGAAATTTTAGACACAAGGCAATTAATTACATAATAAATGAAAGGAATAACTATGTAAGATACATGAATGGTGTAGATAGTAGATATGGAAATGTTCATGGATTTGTCAACAGAAATTATAATCCATTTGATCCATTAATGGATCAAAATATTGTATGTTACAAGTGCAATAATCTTGGTCACAAAGCACGAGATTGCAGAGATATGAAGGAAGATGTTGCTATCCCAGATGTCCCTATGCCAACCACATTATGGAAAAGGAAAGAGATTCCAAACAATGAAGATTGTCGAATAACGTTGATCGTTGAAGAATGTAAAGAAGAAGATGAATGGTACATAGATAGTGGGTGCTCATATCACATGACTGGGGATCAAAATAAATTCATCAGCTTGAATAGAAAGAATGGAAATGTTGCATTTGAAGATGACTCATCTACCAAAATACTTGGAAAAGGAGTAGTAAAACTTGGAAGTGAAAATGTAAAAACAAAAAATGTCCTATTAGTTGAAGACCTGAAGCATAACCTCCTCAATGTTAGTAAAATGTGTGATCAAGGATACACTCTCATGTTTGACTCCCGAAGATGCAAAATCAGAAAAAAATATTCAGGAAGATTGGTTGCAACAACAAGAAGAAGACCAAATAACATATACATCCTAGACGAGAAGAAGAGAAAGAAGATTGAAGACACACGAAAGAGCTCGAGGG
>JASDQU010101085.1:173283-185872 GCA_032191745.1 Picea mariana
CAGGGGGAGCAACCCTTAAGAAGAGAGGTACCTTTTGTCGTTGAATTCAGGGGGAACAACCCCACCCTTTGCCATTGATGTCAAAGGGGGAGAGAAACTAGGAGCATGGTGGCAGGGGGAGTATGGGTGTTTCCATCAATGCCAAAGGGGGAGATTGTTGGAAGATCGGTTGTTGTCATCAATTTCAACCTTAGTCATTGGTTTTGGACCCCACATTTGATGGCATTATTTGGACATGAAGGATAATATACATGTAGATACAACACCCATGGATGGATAGAATACGTCATGCCATTTTTGGTGATAGGTGGTACGTCACGTGGATCCTCATGGTTGAGGAGAAATGATTTTTTGAATATGACAAAGTCAATTGAAGAAGGAAGTACAGGTCGGCACTGAAGATAATTAAAGAAAAGAATTACCAAATAAGAAAGTATAGGTCGGCCCTGATGTCAAAAGGAAGTGTCATAACAAGTATAAATACACATTGAAGACATCTCATTTTGATCATCCAAGAAGACAAGTTTGAGAAGCAGAGTTGTACGGAGGAAGCCTCACTCGGAGTTGCAGGAGTAAGGAAGGGAAAAGGTAATGATGTGAGGAGGATCTTTCTTGTTGCACACTAAGTGTCCCGCGAGGTCCTCACAGGTGGAGTAGCCTCTATCAAGCAAGGCACTGGTAAAAGTGAAAGACAAGCCAAGTACATGCTGTGACATGATCTATTGGCATCTGGTTCTAGTTTCTGTGTAATGGTTATATACTGTTGATGATGATATCGGTAATATGATGATGTAAAGGCTTATTATATTTTATATATTCTTGGGTGGAAGGAAGGGGCAAGGACAGAGGGTTTAACCCTCCCTTGAAATTGGAATTTGTTTTGATGACATTGCTTGAAGGCTTAACACTCCCTTGAACTTGGAAGTTGTTGCTTTCCTTAATTGGAGGTTGACCATCCTTTGGAAGTTGTTACTTCCCCTGATTGGAGGTTTGACCCTCCTTTGAACTTGAAAGAGTTATCTTCTCTTGGAAATCATTACTTCCCTTTAGCGATAACTTATGATAACTTCTCATATATGGTGCATGGTGTATTGGTGTATATCTTCTACTATTCTTCATTGTTCATTGGATATTCTTTATTGCTCATTGGATATAAATTGAATATATAATCTGGGTGAAGTATAAGTTGGAAAAATGTTTGAAAATGTACTTGATATTGATTCACCCCCCTCTCAGTATCAACAACATTGATATGTAAAAATACAATTTGATTATTTTTAAGATGCTTATATTTACATTGTAATAATATTTTTATGCAAATATCATATATGTAGTATTTCTATTTATGTATAAATTTGGTCTCTCTCTTTTTATCTATCTATATTTAGTGTATATATTATCTCTCTTACACACACATATAGATTTTATTTTCCTATGTATCTCTATTTGACTAACATATAGTATTATTATTATTGTTACTATTTATAAGTATTATATATATTTTTAAAGTGAAATGTAATGATGCAAGCACCTATGTGACAACATCTATATCATAATGTGTTGTAAATGTATCTTTGTCCTGCAATAAAAAATTAAAATGTATTTTTAGATTTACATCATATGGGAGAAATGTTGTCACATATGTGGGTAGTGTCAATTGTTAGTTGAAAAACATAAAAAGAAATTACAACTTCAACTCATAACTACCTTAAAAATATAAAATAAATAAATTTTACAATTTAAACTCACTAAATAAGCTCACGAAATAATAATAATAATAATAATAATACCCCTGGGTGTAGGGCACTCGGTGATGGAGTCTATTGTTAAGGCACTCTGTTATGTGTTGTTTGGGAGGTTATAGTGGTAGCAGTCTTGGATGCCCAACTAATCGTTGATTCAGCCAATCACAAAAATCCATCAACTATATATTATTATTATTATTATTATTATTATTATATCATGCTAAATCCATCTTAACTCGAAAAGAGATGAAATTCATTGAAATAGAAACCATTATTTAAAGTGTAAATTTTAAAAATAAGTTTACACAATTTTTTTTGATGAGTTCTAATACTTAATAAATTTAAAATTAAAATAGATTTAATATAATAACTTAATAAATTTAAAATTAAAATAGATTTAATAAAAAAAAAATGTAAGCTAGTTGTTTGTATTACCTTTCATAATCAAAATGTACATAAGAGCTTCCAGAAACTGGTGTTGAGGCTGCCATGATAGGAAACTAGCCCCACCACCAGAGATAGAAGTTCCACACAATTCTATTGCAACATATAATATCTAACATAATAACATGATTAACAATATATGAAGCAATGTTGGTATTGTAAATATAGCTAAAGAGATAGCTTTGTTGTTTGATAGGCCATACATAAGCTATAAAAAGAAAAAAAGTAGCAGTCCATCTAGATTGCTTGCTTGTGTAGTTGTAGGGAAAGGCATGCATACACAATTCTGGCCACTTTGGCTCCATTGTTGTCTGTAGCAGCTCCTCTTTGGTGCGACGTTGAGCAGGTTCTGTGCGCCAGAGTCCAAAAGCTAGTCCAAGTGCTTCTCCATTAGCTCCTGTCGAAATTTCATTTCTGCATTATCGCGACGCAACTCCAAAATGGTTTCCCTTTGAGCATTAATGAAGAAAGGGTAAGGTGACGGTGGAGGGACAAAACTGGAAGCTGCATCTGAGTTGGGGAGATGGGAGGTGGTGGTGGAAGTAGTGGGAGGAGCAGAAGATGGTTTACAATCGTTGGCTATGTGATGAGGAAGGTAAGAATGGTGGTCCATGTTGGAGTGGCAGAGACAGATGCAGTAGGGACCGAGATAACGAAGAGCGGAGGGAGAACGACCACTCTAGGCCCAGCGTGAGCCTGCTCGCAACGATCAGGCACACGCTCTGGGCATAGGAAGACACCAAGGCAAAATGAGAAGGAGAATGTTGTGGGTGAAACATGAGCGCTAGGCTGAGAGGAGGAGCCTGGTGCAAAGATGGAGGTCTCACATGGAAGGAGGAACAATCGTGAGAAAGAGAGTTTGTTGGGCAGAGAGATTAACTGGATGAGAAATCTTCCTGAGGAAGGCGATAGATTTAGCCCACGGAAGAGTTTGGAGAGCCATCGAGGTCACACGAGTGTCACTCATGGTGGAGGACAGTTGCAGGTTTGAGTGAGGTAGAAGTGAATGATTGTCGTTAGGGCATCATACGAGGAGAGCGGGGGTGGTTAGCATGCATGGGCACTTGTAACATGTGTCCATCGGTTGACACCCCATCTGAGGTTGGAATTTCTTTCTACGCCAAAACTAAGCATTCAACGAACAAGGGGTGATCCAAGGATTGGGGTAGTGAATAGAGAAGATCACCATTTTGAAGAGTCACCCCTGCATTGGCAAGTTTATCAACAATTCGATTGACTTCCCATCGAAGGTGAGAGGGGATGAGGGTTGAGTTGGGAAGGATTAAGGATTTAAGGAGTTCCATATTGGTGAGGAGCCACCAGCTTGGAGAGATTTTGGAGGGAGTCGAGCTAGTGAGGAGCTTGGAGAAGAGACTTAAAACAATTTGGGAGTCGCCCTCCACGATGAACTTTGCGTAACCCAAGTTGTTAGCAATAGTCAAGCCTTGAATGAGTGCCCAACGTTCTACTGCATTATTGGTGTTGTGGCCTAGGTATCCAACCGAAGTTAGGAGAATAGAACATTGGTCGTTCTTGAAAACCACACCAAAGCTAGCTGGGCTAGGGTTACCTTTGGAAGCTCCGTCAAAATTTAGCTTGATGAAAGGAGTTATGGGTTTTCTCTAGGAGGTGGGAATTGAAATGGTTGGAGGATGAGGGGGGGAAGGGGTGGGTAGGGAAGTGGGAGAGAGTTTCCATTTGGAAAGGATGGTAGCTTCAGGCGGGTCAATATTGAGATCTTCAGGGTTCCAGAATTGAGAGCAAATTGTTTCTTTGATGCAAGATTGTATACCTGACCAGATTTGAGCTTTAGGAAGCAAGAAAGACTTGACTATTCTGTTGTTTCTCTCTTTCCATATTTTCCAGACTAAGAAGCTGGGGAGAAGTATCCAAATGAGATTGATCATCAGATTTTTGAAGGTATGTTGTCTCCAGTGCTCAAGAGTGGTTTTTATGCTGTCGACATTTCAATCAATGGTGTGCATGATGGAAGCTAATTGATCCCATAAGTTCAAGATGAAATTGCATTGATTGAGTAGATGCTCTGTTGTTTCCTCTTGAATGCAACACAATGGACATTTAGAGGGACCTGTAAATCCTTGTTTTATAACATTATCCCAAGTGAGAATTCTGTTTTGAACCATCAACCAGAGAAAAGTACAAAATTTGGGCCAATGATTGATTTTCCATATCCTTGCCCATATTTCTCCTTTCATTAGTATGTGGTGATTTGCTTTTATCATGTAGGATTCTTTGATGGAGAAGTCTCATGTTGGTGTGTGGCCCCGTCTGAGAATGTCTTGATCATGATGAATGCTAATTTTCCTTGACTCTACTTTTGTACACCAGGGTGTTAAATTGCAGGTCGGGGGTAATTCCAAAATCATAGGATTAGATTTCCATTCTCTCCAGTGAGGATTATCTGAGGAAGTTTTCCATAAATGATAAATAGGAAGGTGATTTTTATTTCTCGTTGATCTGAAAATGATCTTTAAAAGATTTGGTTGAGTTTTAAGCATGAGTTAATTTACCACTTAGGAATTAATAAAAGAAGAAGATCTTAATGAAAGAATATTGCAGCCATCATAAATAATGTAGATCAAAAAGTAAACATAAGGAACAACAAACCATAACAACAAGCTTGATAATGGAGTTCAACAAGGTAGCCTACGTCTCCGGGCCTTTGTCTCAGTGGGGGAGGCTTTCTTATTTATCTTCAATGCTTCAAAAGTACATAAAAAATGCATCAAATGGATTACAAACTGGTCTGGTTGTGTTCTTCTCGACCTGAATAATCCAACACAATTGATGGCACTGAAAAAGGTTGAGCGTAGCTACCGGAAATGGCCTCCAAAGTTCGCTTCCTCAATGGCTTCCCTGCATAAAAATGGCTTAGGCTTCATGAATTCTTCAACATTTCTCCTCTCCTGAACTTTTTTGGACTGTCAAAAACCTCTGATTCTTATATATTTTGATTTGGGGTTCGCGTCCCAACTTGCCCCCGAGATCTGGCCTCAAAAAGGGCTCCAGATCCTAAAAAATGGGCAAACCCCCCCATATAATAAGCTGAAAATCATAAAAAAAAAATCATATTATATAGTTTTCAACCCACATTGGGAAAAAATTGGGCACGCCAGCCCCCTTTAACCGAGCTCCTGGTCATATGGGACGCCCATGTGGCCGAGCATTGACCCCCACCAACCAGGGTATATCCCCAAAAATCCGCCACACATCAACTTAAATGCAAATTCGACCATATGTATAACAAGAACCACGTGTAACTTGGTCGGTTGGCGCTTGTTCCGAAGACTTGGGCTATGGAGGAGGTCGCATGGTCGAATCTTGCAGAGTCAAAAAAAAATTCTGAATCGGCCCACATTAGCCAAATCCGGGGTGCCACGTGGCACCCTCTGATTGGGTCACATGTCATCCTGTGATTGGACCATACAGTGCAGTCACCAACATAGTCAGTTGCTCAGTGGACCACCATGTCACATACCAACGCATCTTCCCAGTTAGCGTTGTACGACACGTGTCAAGCCCGGAGCCTGCGACCTAGCACCATGTCACTGCCACCTATCATCCATATTGCCACATGTCAGACTGTCGTTGGGCCATGTCAGCATCTATACAACCACGTGTCATGTCCGTACAATGCCACGTGTCACCTTGCATACGGTGCCACGTGTCATTTATTTATTTTTATTTTTTATTCTTTTTTTCTGGTCCACATCACGCTTGAAAAATGAGTGACACATGTCACCTCCTTGTGCTGCCATGTGTCCCTGTTGACATCATCATGACATCATGCTGACATACTGCTGATGTCAACAATGTGGCATGTTGACTGTTGACTTTGACCAATTGACGTTTTTGCCTGTTTGGGAAATCAATCAGAACGCGATAACTTTCACATACAGTGTCCATTTTTGGAAAATGATATATGGCTAGAATCAGTGCGACGAGCCCAGGACAATGGCGTTGGTTTCATCTAATTTCGAGAACTTTGATTTTTAGGCCTTCCTGGATCCATTTGGATCATGCCTCCCCATTAAGACCTTTTGGTCCTCCAAAAGGGTATTGACTTGCATCAAGTGTGGGATAGGCCTCCCCACTTGTCCTTTGTCTTTAAACTCTGTCCTGTGCACCTGTCACATCATAATCAACTGCAAAACAACCATGACAACTGAAAGCATATTGTTAGCCACTTGAACTCGTTCACATCTTCTTGAATCCACTACCATCCATGTAGACAACATTAGCAACGATAACATCATAAATATGTCTGCAGATGAACTAATATGTTTGATTTGCTTGCATGACATTAACTTATCTTGAAGCAAAGTATGATTGAATTCCCATCCTACAACCATCTCATGTTCATGCTTAAGATCAACTGGTTTACTTGGCACAATTATAGGTGTGTTGCTTGCATAAGTTTCCTTCCTTATTTGTTCCATTATTTAAAGAGATTGATTTGCTTTTATGTGATGAGCATGTACAACATATTCATTGCCTTCTTTAGTTAAGTGATATTGATTCTATTCCATGTAGAGGATTGTCTTGCGATCATACAAATAAGGTCTACCTAAGACCATTCCACATTCATTTAGTGGCACCACATCACATGTTACCTCATCCACAAACTTTGATGAAATTGCAAACCTTAAAGTGCATTGCTTTGTTATGGGCAATTTATGATTGTTTCTTATCCATTTAAGTGAGTAAGGTTTATGATGTAGCTTAGTTGTCAATCCCAATTGTTTAACCACTTCCTCTGAAATCAAGTTAGATTGAGATCCACTATCTATCAATGTGTCGATCTTAGTATGTTTCATTCTGACCCTTATATGAAACAATTTACTTCTAGAATCATATCCATCACCAAATTTACCTGTCAAGCCAACTGTTGTGATCTTAGTCTCATCACCTGAACCATACCCCAAGTATGTTGGTCGTGTTGTTGTTGCAGCTGTTTGCCTCCCTTTCCTCTCTTTGAACCACTTCGGCCTCTTCTTTGGATGCAATTTCCAGCAATGGTCATCATCCCACCCTTCTTTCTTGCAATGCTTGCAAGAGAGCTTCTCTTCCTTCACGATTGTTGAACTTGCTTTCTTTCCATTCCCCTTTCGTTTGTCTTATTTCCTTGAAGATGATTCCCCTGATACACCAACTCCTATTTTCCCTACTTCAATATATGTTGCTTGAACATAAACCTCATCAAGATTAGTAGGTCCAAACATAAATAGAGTGTTACGAATATGTGTAGGTAAACCTTCTATATACTTCATAAGATTTTCTTGTGTATGTAATGGGATATTTAACATTAATGCCATCTTACAAAATTCATTTGTGCATTCTTGCACCATTTGTCCTTTTCTTAGTTTAAGACTTTGCCATTCAATTAAAGCCCCTCCCTAAAAAATGGGCAAAATCCCCATATAACAGGATGAAAATCATAAAAAAAAATTCATATTATATAGTTTTCAACCCACATTGGGCAAACATTAGGTGCGTCGGCCCCCTTTACCTGGGCTCCTGGTCATATGGGATGCCCATGTGGCCGAGCACTGGCCCCCACCGAACGGGGCCTATCCCCAAAAATCCGCCACACATCAACTTAAATGCAAATTCGGCCATATGTATAACACGAACCACGTGTAGCTCGGTCGGTTGGTGCTTGTTTCGAAGACTTGGGATATGGAGGAGGTCGCATGGTCGAATCTTGCGAAGGAAAAACAAATTTTTGAACCGGCCCACATTAGCCAAATCTGGGGTGCCATGTGGCGCCCTCTGATTGGGCCATGTGTCACCTTGTGATTGGATTGTACAATCCAGTCAACAACACAATCAGCTGCCCAGTGGACTGCCACGTCACCTGCCAACGCATCTTCCTAGTCAGTGTTGTAGGACACATGTCAAGCCTGGAGCCTACCACCTGGTGCCACGTCACTGCCACCTGTCATCCGTACTGTCACGTGTCAGACTGTCATTGGGCCAGGTCAGCATCCGTACAACCACATGTTGCGTCCGTACAGTGCCATGTTTCACCTTCGTATGGTGCCACATGTCACTTTTTTACTGGTCAACATCACGCTTGAAAATGCCAAAAATAAGTGACACATGTCACCTCCTCGTGCTGCCACATGTCCCTGTTGACGTCATCATGATGTCATGTTGACGTACTACTGACATCAGCAATACGACATGTTGACTATTGACTTTTTTGCATGTTTGGAAAATTGATCAGAACGTGATAACTTTCGCATACGGTGTCCATTTTCGGAAAAAAAAATATATGGCCATAATCGACGCGATGAGGTCGACGCAATGGCGCTAGTTTCGTCCGATTTCGAGAACTTTGATTTTTAGGCCTTCCTAGATCCATTTGGATCACTCGTGAGTTGGAAAATTTCTTGCATGTTATCTTTGAGATGGAGTGGTAGTAGTTGTTGCCAAGAATCAGTCTAGAAAAGAGTAGTTTGTCCGCTGCATACCTCCCAGCAAGCATGTTCCTAAATTAAATGGCGATTCTCCCAAGCTACATTCTAGATTGAGGATCTAAGATTCTGGTTGGAGAATTTGATCAGATTACTTTTCACTGTGTCGGGGGCATATTTATGCCACCAAAGTTTGGCCCAGGGGTCGGATGGATGAGTTAACCATCTCCAACAATTTTTTCCTCCCATGGATTTAATTAGGATTCCTGGGTCTCTCACGCCAAGGCCTCCATATTTGCAGAGGTCCTCCCATTTAACAAGTGCCCACTTTTGAACTTCCTTAGTGCCTTGCCAAATAAACTTTCTTTGAATGGAGCGAATGGAATTGATCACTAATTTTGGAGTAGCTAAGGCTGAGAAGAGATAAATGGGATGGCTTGTAGCACAAATTTCAAGAGGGTAAGGCGCCAACAAGGTTTAGAGATCTAAAAGTCTAGGTTTTGAGGTAGTTGTCCAGAGAGGTTAGGAGAGGCTCTCAAAAGATGATATGAGAGGGGTTATCAGTGAGAGCCCCCCCCCAGGTATTTGGACGGAAAGGAACTTTGGGTGAGGCCCAAAAGGTTGGCTAAATGGACTTGGATCACTTTTGGAGTATTGAAAAAGAAGACCTGAGATTTACCTGGATTGATAGAGATTCCCAAAGCTTAAGAAAAGCCATCTTGAATTTTCCGGATTATGGAAGCTTCTTTTGCAGTGGTTGAGCCCATTGTCATGGTGTCATCTACAAATTGGCTATGGGAGATGGGAGGATTCAAACCATGAAGCTTTAGTCCTTGGAGACTCCCAATGGCTAAGTGGGCTTGAATGTACCAGCTAAGTCCTTCTGCCAAAATGACGAAGAGGAAGGGAGAGAGAGGGTCTCCCTGTCAGATGCCTCTTGAAGGTGAGAAGGTATTGGAGGGGGCGCCATTGATGAGAATGGAGAAGAAGGCAGTGGAGGTGAGTTTTAGTATCCAGCTGATCCACTCAAGGTGGAAGCCAAAAGCAGTGAGGATTTGTTGCAAATACTACCAACTGACATTGTCAAAATCTTTAGAGAAGTCCAACTTGATTATCATGCCAATGGCACAAGAAGATTTGAGAGAATGTATTACTTCATGCGCCACAATGACACTATCAAGAATTTGCCTACCTTCAACATAACTTGACTATTCTTTTGAGATAATGAAAGGTAGAATAGTTTTGAGGCGCATAACAATTACCTTTGTGATATTCTTGTAAATGACATTGAACAGAGCAATGGTTCTGAACTGCTTGGGATGCATGACTCGTTCTTCTTTGGGTATGAGTGTTAGAAATGTTGCATTGAAAGCGAAGAGGACATCTTTGGAGCGTTTGGATTTCTTCAACAATTTGCCAAAATTCTTCTCGTATCATTGGCCAGTAGTGGTGGAAGAAATCTGTAGTGAAGTCGTCCGACCCTGGAGCCTTGCCAGGTGGCATTTCTTTCATGGTTTGATCCACCTCCTCAATTGAAATGGGGAGACTGAGAGCTGTGTTTTGTTCTTCAATAATTAGGGCAAGAATGTTCTAAATTATTTGAGCGATAGCTGGAGATTTGTCCTAGTTGGGTTCTGCGAGAAGATTCTTGTAATAGTTGATGAGTTCTTTTTCAATTTCTTTGTTTGTGAGGAGTGAATCACCCTAATCATTTTCAAGTCCGGTGATTCAGTTGATATGGCGTCTTTGAATCATGGATCGGTGGAAGAATTTGGAGTTTCTTTCACCCTCGTGCAACCATTGGATCTGTGATTTTTGTCACCATAATACCTTCTCTTGTGTATATCGCTCATCTAATTGTTTTTTGACCGAGGTTTCTTCTTCTTGAAGTTGCTCTGAGGTGTCTCTTTCTATTGTTTCCTTTTGGATTTCCTACATGCGTAGCTCCATAATTTTTTGGGCTTGAAAAATGTTTCCAAAGACTGTTTTGTTCTAGATCTTGAGATGTTTCTTAAAGTTTTTCAGTTTTTGTTGGAAACGATACATGGGAGATCCATGAGAAATCTCTACCTCTTTCCACCAAGTGAGGGCATTTTCTTGAAAGTCCGGATTTGCAAGCCATAATTTCTCGAAGCAGAAAGGCTTAAGATGAGGAGTTTCTGCTGTGTTCATCCAGAGTTGAATGGGCCAGTGGTCAGAGCCTGAAACTGGAAGGATACCGGTTTCCAAGAGGAGTCCTTCATGTCATCGAGGGTTACGAGATTAAAAATCTATAGAGTTTGCATGAAATTTGATGCGATCCCGAGCATCTAATAGACTAGGTGAACATACCTTCTCGGAAGTCCAGATCGATGAGGCGAAGGGTGTTGATGGCCTTGCAGAAAGCTTCGCTATCACTATCCAAATTTCTTATGTCGCCCCTTTTTTCTTCAAGAGATTTGATATGATTGAAGTCGCCTCCTAGGATCCAATTTCTATTGTTGGCCATAACCCCTAAGAGTTGGAGGGATTGTCTGGAGCTTTATTTCTCTTGTTGATGTTGCGATCCATACACATTAGTGAGTAGCCCATAATTGTTTGAGCCTATGGTGCGATAGGACGCTGAAATCGACCATTTGGTGGAGAAGAAGTCTTCAAGAGTTACCACTGCTGGGTTCCACATGATAGCCAATCCTCTTGCAGATCTGGTTGAATCATTGTATATGAGGGTGCTTTTCTTCCAAGTTTTGGAGAGAATATTTTCAGCCATTGTTCCGACGCATTTGGTTTCTTGGAGGAACAAAATATCATGTTGCTCTGTCATAATGCTTTTTCGAAGGATTCTCTATTTAGTTGTTTTAAAATAAATTTAATATAATAACTTAATAAATTTAAAATTAAAATAGATTTAATATAATAATTAAGTATATCCTAAATTAAAATAGATTTAATATAATAATTAAGTATGCCCTAACCTTATATCTATTAAGTAAAATGAATCAAATTCTTAAAAATACAAACACAATTTTCAAAATACTTTATCCCTCCCTAGTAAATTTAGAAGCTAAAAACGAATAAATAAGCAAATGCCAAATACATATAAAATTAATATCACATGCATAGGGCAGCGATCTTGTTGAAAAACCATCGATAAATCTTGATCGGAGAGAATCTCTGAAAACGCTCTATGACTGACGAGCGATAAAAGGCTCAACGAACAAAAATTATACATTCGATAATTTAAAGCCTTGGCTTCGTCTCAGTCGACATTCAGAAGCTAACAATGTCGGAGGAGCAACAGCACCTATTCCCATGGTTAAATGTGCTAGTTACAGAACCCTTCTATGCATTCCATGGCCTCACTTTCTTCTCTTATTTTGTCATTCGTCAATCAACAGCGGAGTTTCTCTCGGAGGGCTTCTCTTACCATCTCATTCGTCGGGTAAGAAAAATTTAAATCACAATTCCATTTCTCTTCATACGTAAAATATGGGTTTCAGAAGGATTTAGCAAATAAATGCACAGGGAATAACACAAGTCTCTCTCTCGTTATATATATTCTGTCTTGCAGGAAATTCAAACTCTCTTGACATTCGGAGTATTGGTGGCAATAAAGGTTGGTTGTATTCTCTTCTCATGCATCTCTGGCAGTAGAGTTTTCAGTGAATAATTAGATACCCACATTGACTGCCTTAACATTACCCATGATTGCCTGGGATAAGGGCCACTCAAACCGCCCCCCTTACACGGCGAGTTTTCTGGTCCAAAGCCTGCAAAAAATTCGATGGAAATCAGACTTCCACCTTAGTCTGCGTTTCATCCATGGAAGAACTTTGCCCCTAGGTTTTGGCACATTTCGAAACGACCAGAAACTTAAAAATCCGGAAAAATGCGTGGATCAGACGGAACTTTGTCTGTAATGTTTGGCCAGATTTAGATATAGCTTGCCATAAATGGGGCGATTGGAGTGCCCCTAAAAAA
>JASDQU010101086.1:41152-62099 GCA_032191745.1 Picea mariana
ATGGGATGAAAATAAATAAAATAATAATGATTTACATATATAAATTAAAATAATATGATCAAATAATAATGATATACATATTTCCACTTTTGTAGAGATGTAAGAGAAGAATGGTTGTAAATAAAGAAGTTAACAAATTTTTGATTTAGAATAATTAAATAAAATATAATAGAGAGTAAAATAAAACTAGCATAGCCATAAGTCACTAGTGGCTGGTGAATGTCGAAATAACCGAGTCTTGGGCATTAAATAACCGCAGAATTTTTAGCATTAAATAACCGACGCGGTAAGAGCTCTGGGCAAGAAAATCCCGCCCAGTAAATAATAATTGTAATAAAAATAGTGGCTGGTGAACTTGGGCTTTGTAGAAAATGAAGCGTTAATCACTCAAAGGTGGCAATTAGCTAGCTATCATAGTATATTTCAAATATGATTTACTAAAAGTAAGAAAATTTTGATTACATCTAGATTACATCCTTATAATACCATAATTTTTTTTCCTCTAACTCTTTATCACTCCACATTTTTTCCTTAAATTTTGATTTGACGAATTTATTAATAGTATCTTTATTCTACAAAATGGTGTCTTCCATGATTCCCCAATAGTTTAGCCAAGACTGGGCATATTTATGCCATCCTTGCTTGAGTCGATGGTGGTTATGACTCAATTTTGAAGCAATTTTAGGAAGCCTCTTGTATTCCATATTGTTTAAATTGTTCTTATACATTAGGTATCTAGTCATAGCCATGCTCTCAATGGGGGAGAGGCTTGTTTCTCAAAGGAGGATGGGATAGGGAGTATTTCCTTTAATTTTGAGATTATAGGTTATAAAAGTCTTTTGTATTTTCTCTATCCTTCTCCATGATTCACGAGAGAGGCCTAGACTTCACATCCATAAAGAATAACAGGTTTAACAAGAGTCTCAAAGAGGAGTTTCTTCTTATCCCAACTCCAAAGATCGGTTGATTTACAATTGTTTTAAATCCTATAATAAGCTTTCCAATCCCCAATAATCCTTTTCTCAATGCTATATTTCCAATTGAGCTAGTGGTGAGTATCAATTCTAAGATATTTGTATGAATTCACTTCCTCCAAGTTGTTGTTGTAATATACAGAGGTATCATAAGTGATCTTATTGGATTTGATAATCATGACCTTAGTCTTATCAGTATTAACAGTCATACCCATATTGGAGAAAAAATCCTTGAGGATTCTTAGTTGGTTTTCAAGATCATGGGGACTCCTTGCCATAAGAATGATATCATCGCCATCGATAAGAAGATTTATGACTATACCAATGAGAGTAAGGTTGACACAACCTGCTTTTTCCAAGCAATCTTCTAACTTGTCAATGTATATCCCAAAAGGGGTAGGGGCCAAGGGACAACCTTGTTTGACTCTGATATTGCAGTTAATCTCTTTTGACCACTCCTTGGTGTTTTTAAACTTAGAAATAATGTTCTAATACATACTTATTGTAACATCCCTCAACTCGAGAGGAACTTTTATCTCTTCCAACCTATTCCAAAGGTTTTTCCTAAGAACCATGTCAAAAGATTTTCTAAAGTCAACAAAACAACAAAAAAGATTGGTTTTAGTATTGTGAAACTCCTCTGCATTGATACTAAAGGTAACAAGATGGTCCACAGTTGAATTCCATCCACTAAACCCAGCCTAGCCTTTAGCTCTTTTACCATGACATTCTAGCCAAAGGCTAATCTTCTTTTCCAAAATAATTCCATAAAGCTTGGCTAAATCGGGCTAATCATAATGGTCCTATAATTAGAGGGAATTTTTATATCTCCATTTTTAAAAATAGGAACAATTAGGCTTTGCATCCAGGGTTTAGGGAAGCCCTGCTTTACTGCTAAATTGAAGAGCTTTTATATGTGAGGGATAAGGATAGGCCCTATGATTTTAAAAATTTCAGCTTGGTAGCCTTCAATGTCCTTATCTTTCCCATTTGCAAGCCACTTAAACCCAAACTCTATATCATCTAAAGAAAAAACTTCTTCTTTTGTAGGGAGAATAGGAATGGTGTCCATGGCATTAGGGAACTCGTAAAGAATTTTAAGGTAGGAATTCCAGTCCCTTAAGGGAATGCTATTATTTTCTTTAGTATTGCGGTTTAGAATTTGGCTCGAGAACTTCTTAGGATCCATTTTATATAGTTGTGAAAGTTTCTCTTGCCTTTTATTGATTTAATACCTTTTCTTCCTTTTATTTAGGGCTTTGTACGTATTAATGTTATTGAGTTTTAAGGACTCATTAAAAGCATCCCTAATGGATTTCCTAGCAATTTTACATTATTTATCATACCAAGGGTTGGTCATTCTATTATTCTTTTTATAGGACACCTCGAAAGAGAACTTGTTAATAGAAGTGAAAAGGGTAGTTGTAAAATTATGATAGAGTTCTTCAATGTTGTCCTTATAAGTTAGGAGATTTAATTTACTATTTAAATCCTTTAAGAAAANAAAATGTCAACTTTACTTTTGTCAAAGTGAAAATTCCTTTGATTATCAGAATTCTCTTCAATGACGCTCCTGTGCATGGAAAAATTTAGAGTTAGGGTTAAATGTTTATGATCAGAGTCAGGATCATGGTCATTTAAAAGGTCAAAAGTTTCTATTTGGTTGGAAACGAGAATATCATATATCACATAATCTATGAAACTACTACCTAGCCCATGAATACAAGTCATCTGGTTGGATTTTGGCCACTTCATTACTCCATTGCAAATTATTAGGTCTTGAGAGCTGTAGAGCTTGACCAACTCAATACCAATCAAATTCTCAATTAGCTCTTCAGAGCTTCTTTTGTATCTATTAGATAAAACAAGGTCCTCATCTAGCCATAAAGGATTGTGGCTGGAATCAATACTTAAAAGAGTATCTTGTTTAGTAGTAGTCCTAACATTGAAGTCTCATAGCAGGAGGATATCACCTTCTTTTTTCAAACTATAAATATCTTGTTCTAAATTATTATAGGGACAATTGTTATCTAGATTGTTTTTCTTATTAAAAGTACAATTAATAGGTGCAAAATAGCAAATTTCTTTATACATCTTCTTAACATTGGTGTGTGAAATTTCTATCTAAATGTACTGATTGGGAGGGTCAATATTATGAAGTTGAATGTGAGGACAAATGCTCTTTCTAATATAACAAGTTATGCCTCCTATCCCTCTACGGTGGGTTTTTTTGTTCCATGCCAACCACAAGGCAAATCCTTCTATGTTAGGGACCTTAGACTCCTCATGCTACCAAGTTTCAACTAGACAAATAATATCAATATAACTCGAGATCCAACTTATCATAGGACCTTTGCGGCATGGAAAGCCACGACAGTTCCAAAAAAGGATCCTGAGTGTCCCAAATTCCTATTTATTATTATCCTTATGGTCTCTATCCATAACAATAGCTTTTCGATTTCTAATTATTGCCCATTTTCCTTCTTTCTTGGCTTCGTTTACCTTTTGAACGAACTTGCTTAATTCAACTTGGTCTTCAGGAATGAGGTCTTCATTTATAAATATTCCTAACCCTTTTAATCTTGGAGATTTACTGAGTATGCTATATTTATGGTGATTACAACTTACTTTGAAACATATCAACCTATCTTTGTGATCAATTATTTTTCCTAGCCTCTTTGCTTCTATGAGGTAAGTTGTATCAATTTTTGATTTATTATTTAATTCTTCTTTTACTATTGCTAGTTTATCCTCCTATTCTTGTTCTTCTATTCCAAAAAATATGAGGTTCAAGGATCTTTTGTTATGCTCATGGTCTAGTTTGATTAGCTTATTCATTTCCTCTTTGATGGGTTTGATATCCAATTTGTTTTCCATATTACTAAGGGTCAAATTGTTGGTTAGTTTTTCTTCTAGCTCTTTAATCTTATCTCTCAAGTTGTGATTTTTTTCAACCTCTACTTCTTGGGTTGATTGTTTATGTTTTTTCATTTATTGAATCCTATCCTTCGTTTTCTTCAATTCACTCTTGAACCCTAAGAATTTATCCTCTATTTGAGTTTTAATGATATCTTTGAAGAATCTAATTTTTTTTATTAATAATTGCCTCCCCCTGATAGGATGAGTTTTTGGAATAAGTGGTGGAGTGCTCATATTGAAAAGAAGAGAAAAAATGTAACAATTATTATTTTGGATTGACTTTTAAAATGGAAAATAATGTTTTTTAATTGATAATAATGATATTAATTATTGTCTCTCAAATCAACTTTTACTTATGAAACTTAAATAAATAAATAAAATATATTTAAATCTCTTTTATTTTCACACATTAGATCACCTCATTTCTCATTTCATGTGTCCGATTGCTCAACATGTTGGAGAAACAGAGAGAAACTACAGATATTATTTAGGTAAAAAAAAGGTAAAAACCAGAGAGACATATTATTCCCGTTCAAAAAAATAGATATATAATGTTAGAAATAAAATATATCCTTCAAAACAACAGAAAAGTATTATTACAAATTATAAAAATTAAAAAATTAAAAAAAATAAATAATAATTATAAATATTACAAATTGTTTTCTTATTTTAAAATCAAAACCAATATATAATTCAATATTTATAGAAAAAAATAAAACTATATATTAAATTACATTTATAATAATATAAACTATCACTAGCATACCCTCAAGCAGGGGAAGGAAACACCAAAGTGAAAAAGTTCATAGCATATTTGCAACTATACTAACTCTGAAACACCCAAGTGAAAAAGATGGCAAATTATTTGGAACGATACTATAACTCCAATCATGCCCATTGCATATATGTTATCATGACTTTTCAAGAGAGAAATGGAAAAGAAGGAAGATACATTAACTAAGCATATGAGAGACTATGTAACATCCCACATAACCTACCTAAACGAGATAAACATTAACTCACATTTATTCATGTTGATTTTACTAAAGTCTTCATAAATCTTCATTTAAAAATGACATCTTTGTTTTATTTTTCTACCTTTTAATATTGATAGATTGCTTAATTCTCTTTTTATTTCTCAAATGGATTCCTTAATTCGCATTTTCTTTCTCAAAATTATTGAAATTTACGTTATAACTTTGTAGTTGACTACGAAAATATTGAATTTATCTGCAATTTTTTAGACCATAACTAAAATTAAACTAAGGTTATTATTCAGGAATGGGAGTCCGAGTTGTAGTCATGTAAGAAATAATAATACCTTTTGGTCAATAAGAAATGAGGTAGGAAGCCTGGACGTGGAAGGGGCCTGGAAGCTCTTGTCGGCCATGTGTAAAGGAGAAGACTATGCCACTCCACTTTGTTGCATACATTTTTGTTTGTGGAGGATTGAAGGGTAAAAAGTGAAGATCTGGTCTCAGTTTCCCGCCTTGATCCTGACCCATGTACACTGTATTGTTACTGGATTCCTAATGTATTGTCACTTGATGCCTGGAGCTCTTCTCTTTGTACATTTATTTTTGTATTATATAGTTTCTTTGGGCGATCGTGTGGACTACCATGTGACTAAGTGGGCTCGATATGTATAAACAATGGTTACCCTGATGAATTATTCTTCCTTTAATTATAAAGAACCCACTTACTTTCTTTGTAGGCCGTCATGTAAGGTGTTTTTTGTAGGATGTGTAAGGTGTTTTTTTTATGGCAACAAAGTTGACTCTGCTCATATATTTTTATTGTTCTCGACTCTGCTCATATCTATTCATTTTTCTCATCACTTGTCATTGAAAAGGAGTTGGGTTGCGTCTAACTGAACTTTATATCCCACTAGAAAGATCAAATAAAAATTGTTGAGGGTTTAACATTTCGCCATTCCGTGGGAGTTTCTTGCTCCTTCATAAGGCATGAGGTATAATTAATTCCTAGTTAAATTTGGATTCACGGAGTCCTAGAGGAGGCATGACAAAAGACAAATAATTTAAGCTTATTAAAACCTGGGATTTTGAAAAAAATTCTTATTCCTCATGTTCCTAGATCTGGGTTAGGCTTAATAAGTATTTGTTACGCTATTTTCCAATTGTTGTATTGGTGTGTGGAGAGTCTAGTTCTGAAGGTTTACATACAATGCTTTCCTTGCTAACCTTTAAAATGACAAGATATAACACATTGTAATTTATCATCTCAAAATTCTCTGTAAAAAATTTTTATGGGTGGAAGTATGCTCTGTCATTGCTCAAACACTATCCCTGTTAGATGACTACCTAGCTTGTTGGACACATCTCGAAATTTGTCTTGCATTCAATTAATTTTAACCCCACCATGAAGTTAAGTTTTTCAACACATGTGTGAACGGTAGTAGGAAAATGAAAAGGGAAATGATTGGATTGGCAGGTGTGAATGGTAGTAGGAAAATGCAGAGGGAAATGATTGGATTGGCCATTGCAGTGGTAAATTTCATTCGATACAGTAGTCGTGGGAAGATTTTGCAACTGCATACAAATTTCTTTGAATCTTGCAAAGAAATTTGTTGATTGTGTTATTTGGATGGAGAAAGAATTACGATTGTCACTCTACGGTGGATCTTTCGAATTTGGACCGGACAACTGTGAAAACAAGGGGCGATTTTTTAGACGACAAAAATCACATATGTGAAAACTATAAAAATAGGTGGCGGTGAAAACTGTAAAAATAGGTGGTGGTGAAAACTATAAAAACAGGTGGCTGTGAAAACTGTAAAAACAGGTGACAATTTCTCATTCGTTGTGACAATTTCTCATTCTTCATGGACAAACAACGAAAATTGATAGAGAACCCTTCCCACAGCACTTGATCTCAGCACATCATATGCCGCTGTCGTATATTGGCTACAAAACACAAACAACAAACAACATCTAAAGCTCATTTTTTCTATGGTTGTGCAGAGTACAAAACCTTAGAGGTAAGCAAAAATCATAAAATTACTTGCACAAATTCTATAGAAGCTCCCTAGGTGGAAGAGCGCTTGGAAAAGGTACACTTACAAATCAATGAAGCCCAAATATTTCATTGAAGGAAAAAAATATTTCGTCAAAATGGCAGTGGAAATGAGTGGTAAAAAAAATTAATAGAAATGACACCCTGAGACCCACAAAGGAGACCAAGACCAATGATAAGGAACAAACACAATGCAAGGTTTAAGTGTACTATTTGAAACAAATGAAATCGTAGACATCCTAAAGCAAGTACATATGAAATTACAGGAAGATATTCACATAGGAGCGGCCAAAAAATATGCAATTTGGAGTCGGCGAAGTTAGAGTCGGTGAAGTTAGGTTCAGTTTTATCTCTACATTGAAGGTTCGAAACTGGCGGAGTGACAACAAAGTAACACATGTCCATACAAAACAGAGGGGTAGTTTGGAGTCAGTGAAGGAAACAGTCTTATTTCTCTGACTTCTATGGGAGAAGCACGCCCTTAGGGATTTTAATTTATAAAAGGAACTGATACTTACTCACATCCATGAGTAGGAGAACGAGAATTGGAGGATCCTGAGAAATCTGAAGAGGTGATTGGAATAGAAATGGAAAGTTGGGTAGTGGAGGAGTTCCTATTATATCTCTCCTGATACAATTCATTCCATGAAAGAGTAGAGGAGTACCTTGATCTCAACCACCAAACAAAAAAATTCCGCAGAGGAGTCCCTTGGTCTCGGCCACTCATCAAAAAAATTCTGCAGAAGAGTCCCTTGATCTCGACTAGTTCTATTTAACATTAACAGGTTGATCCTGCACACCTCCAAACCTGTTGGTAAAAAAGGAAAGTTGTTTTTTTTGTAGCGACATCAGTAGGTGATACAGATTTAAGAGAGGAACAAATTGATTAATAGACTGAACACAATAAAAAAAGAGATATGGAGAATAAAACAAATATTCAGTGAACAATATCTTCTATTAAATAATGAAATAGGCTGAAACTGTAAAACTGCAGAATTGAAAACTTGCTCGAATGGTGGTAGCTATCTCTAAGAAGAGATGTGGCTGCTATGTGCATCTGTCTGAGCAGAATAGATTACAATGAGGCTCCATAGGAATTTTTGATATTACTCATGAATGCCAAAACCCTAGACATCCAAAAACCTAACCCTAGAAGGTGAAATGCCAAAAGTCATGTGGGCCCTATAGGTAAGTTGGTGTAATTTGGTACCTCAACTNAGGGCCCCAAAACGGTCCCAAAAGTACAACAAGACGTGTTGATATGAAAACATACAAAATAAGCCAGTTGGCTTAGGCTAAAGGCCACTCGTATCCACTTGGAGGATGTGTGGGGTTGCAAATAGACCAAGAAGTGTAGAACCCACAATTAGTGTGGGGCTTCAGACAACCCCATAAGTGTAGTACCCACAATTATAAAGCAGTACAGAAGAATGTGATGAACAAAAATGGACACGAGGAGCTAGTTGGAATAGGTGGGTGGCCACCAATATCCACCTGGATCAATCCTCCCCCCTTACGAATCAAAGGTCTCCATTGCATTCAGTTCCCCCATTAGGTGAGGAAAATTTTGTTGGATTTGGCCCCGGGTGAGCCACTTGACTTGGTGTAGGAGTTGCCCTGCCTTGACAACCCGATAAAGCTGGATCCATTGTTGGCAAGTGCACTTGAACTATGTGTCCACAATCTGATCAGTGGATGCTTGTTACATCTAGTTAGGGTTGAGCTCTATTGGTGTCATCTATTTTGTGATCTTAGAAGTGTCCAACAATGGTGGAAAATATGGTCGAAGGAGGTCCACATTGAATACTGGATGCATACCAAGGAAGGGTGGAGTGTTGATCTCAAAAGCATTTCTACCCACAACCTTGGTGATAGTGTAAGGCCCATAAAGAAGTGGGCGAAGATTCCGATGGGGCCTGATGAGATGCTCCTTCTACAGATGTAACCAGAATTTTTAGCCAACTTGAAACTGGTGTGGTACCCTGTGTTGATAATGGCATTTCTTGTACTTAGCATTGGATTTTTGAAAAATCTCCTGGACCTGTTGGCAGATTTTTCGATCACAAACTGATCAGGGGAAGAGTCTGTCTATGTGGTGGAAAGAGGGAGTGCAACATCAATGGGTCCTAAGGGTTGGAATCCCATACCTACCTGAAATGGGCTATGACTGGTGGAACTATGGAGATCCATGTTGTAACTATGTTGGACATAGGGGAGACTCTCATCCCATGTGTCTGTATGCTTACAATTGTACATGCGCAAGATGTGCACAATCATTCGATTGATGACCTTTGTTTAGCCATCGGTTTGGGGGTGGAAAGCAATGGATTTAGTGAGCTTGGTGTCGAACAGAGACCAGAGACTCGACCAAAAGGTGTTGAGGAACCTACTGTCTTGGTCGAAGACGATGGTCTGTGGTATCCCAAAGTGGACCCACACTCGTTCGAAGAATAGCTTGGCAGTGTTTTCCACTGTGACATTCTTCTTACAGGCTGTGAGGATGGCCATCTTTGAAAGCTGATCAACGACCAAAAACACGCAATCATTTCCTTGCTTGGTGGATGAAAAGCCATACATGTAATCTATTGAGATGGATTCCCAAGGCTTCTTGGGAATAGGAAGAGGGGTATATAATCCTTGCTTCTTGATGGCTAGCTTGGAAATGGTACATGAAGTGAAAGATCTGATATAATTTCCGACGTCCTATCAAATTTTTGGCCAATAAAAATGTTTATAAATAAGGGTCATGGTTTTCTCTACGCCAAAATGTCCTTCCACCCGACTGTAGTGGGATTCCCAAATAAGATTTGCACGCTTTCTTGCAGGAACACAGAGATGGCCCAGGTGGCATAAGTGTCTGTCCTGAATGTGAAAATTAGTGACAGTTGTGCATGTACCCAAGAGCTGATATGTGGTGTCAAAGTCCAGATCTTGTTCATAAAGTTGGGGCCACTTAGATGCTTCATGTCCATAGGAATGGATCACATTGGTGAGTGCAACCACAGAGGGATGACTAAGGCTGTCAATGACACATTTGGAGATACATGTCTTATACTTGATGTTGAGATGAAACTACTACAGGTAGGTGGACCACTTCTGATGGTGGTCATTCTACAATTTCCCCTATGTCTGTATGAACTATAGAGGCTTGTGATCAGTGTGTATGATCGTCTCTTTCCCCAGAATGTAATGTTTCCATTGACTACATGCTTATACAATGGAATACATTTCCTTGTCATAGGTGGGGTATTTACAGACAGTATCAAAGAGTGTCTCACTATGGTATGCCATTGGATGCCCCTGCCGAGTGAGAACTGTGCCCGCACCATAGTCAGAGGCATCAGTCTCAATCTCGAATGGTTGTTGCGGATTAGGTAAGGAGAGTACTGGAGATAAGCACAAGCGATGCTTCAGATCATCGAATGCTCGTTGTTTCTCCTTCCCCCACATGAACTTGGCCCTGCCACCACCCTTGGTCACCTGGATGAGAGCCCATGCAATATGGGAGAATCTCAACATGAACTGTCGGTAGAAGTTGGCTAGCCTCAAAAAGATTTGAAGCTCAATCAGTGTGGTCAGGGCTGGCCGGGCATGGATGACTTGGATATTATTTGGATCAACATGTACCCCATACTCATCAACAATGTAGTTCAAGTATTGGACCTTGTTCATGCCAAAAGAGCATTTTTCCAAGTTGGCATACAGCTTGTGCTGCCGCAAAGTGCTAAAAAGATGTTGAATATGCCGCATGTGATCCTCCCATGTTCTGCTAAAGATGAGGATTTCATCCAAACATACCACCACAAAGGAGTTGGTGAAGGGTCTCAATACATCATCCATCAACCTCATGAAAGTGGTTGGTGCATTTGTTAAGCCAAAGGGCATGACTAGCCATTTGTAGAGACCTTATTTAGACTTGAATTTTGTCTTCCATACATCAGTTGGTTCGATGGGAACCTGGTGGTAGCTAGAATTTAGGTCAATCTTGCTAAAGAAATTCCCCCCCTTGAGTTGTTCAAGAAGGCCATCAATATTGGGAATGGGGTAGCGGTTCCTGACTATGATTTTGTTTAAGGCTCTGTAATCAATGTAGAGTCGCCAAGTCTCATCCTTCTTCTACACCAATACAATTGAGCTTACACAAGGGGAGGAGTTTGTTATGATGTGCCCCTTTTGAAGAATATATCAAATATGATGCCTAATGTCGTCATTCTCCATCAAGGAGTGTCGATAGAATAGTCCCCTACATTTCTTAGCAGAGATTAAATAAATAGTAGTAGGCGACGCTACCTCTATGATCCTCTACAATTGTCTACCCAAAGTAATAATAACACTGTGGGGTCTAGACTCATACACAACATGACACTTCCACAAATATGGTTTTCCTAAAATAACATCACAAACTTAAAGGGGAGCAATATCACACAATACCTCATCTTTGAAAGGCTTGATGTCGTAGGGCAGGCGACACTGTTGGCTGACACAGAGATCTCTTCCTTAGCGAAGCCAGTCAATGATGTAGGGATACGGGTGCGGTGTCGTTGGCAGGTCTAGCCGCTTGATGACCTCTGTTAAAATTAGGTTCTTCTGACTACTTTTGTCGACAATGAAATGATTCAGAGCCCCCTTGACCCACATCTGTGAATGAAAGAGGCATTCCCCTTACTCTGGTTCTTCTGGTTTTCTTGGCCAGACTTTGGTGGTAGCAACAGTGGCACTAGTTTCAACATTGATAATCCGCTTCCCTCCTTCAAAATTTGACTCGGAATCAAAATCGACCACTGACTCAGAAGCCTTCATCTCAACCATGAGGGACTGCTTGGAGCGACATTCTTCGGTGTTGTGCTAAGGAATTTTATGGTACTCACACCATTTTCTTGTGTCCTTCTTCATCTTTTCATTTCCCTTCTTGTGTTGCGGCTTGGACTGGTTGTCCTGAGGGCGACCATCTTTACTTGGTCCCGTGTTGTGTGGGTTGGGGATGCCTTTTCCCTGCTTTGGCTGTGAGGGGTTTGCAGATCAAAACTCTCGCTATTTCTGCTCGATCTTGACAGTGTATCTATAAGACGTGCCCAAAGAGGTGATGTCTAGGAATTCCATTTCTGTTTGAATGTATCTATGCAAAAAACCATGATATTTGAGCACCATATGATGCTCAGAGTCTTTGATACCCAATTTGGTGAGTAGAGTATGCAAAATATTGGCGAAGTCTGGTATTGTCTGGTCCCTTTCTTGATGTAGGGTTTTCCATCTGGTGTACTGGTCCTCGTACTTTCCAACATGGTAGTATTGTTCTTTAAAGGCGTTTTGGAAATAATCCCATGTTGGGGCCACCATAAACATTGTAGATTCCTCCACGACCCTTTGCTCAGAGTAAGTATCCCACTAGTATTCAACATGGGTAACGACCTTGAGGAGTGAAAAAGTGATCTTTTCCCTATCGGAAAAATTGTGGACTGAAAAATATCCTTCGAGCAGATTCAACCATTTATCTACAACATCCGTATCTATCACTCCTTCAAATAATGGAATATCAAAATTTACATGTACCTTGAAGGGGGTTGCATGACCGCTTCATGAATATGTTTCTCCCATGGGCAGTCGTTGAAGGATCTATGCGAAGTTGTCCATCATTTCATTCCTTTGTCGAGCGAGGGCTTCCTCGAGCAACATTTTAATAAGATCTCCTACTCCATCATCTTTCTTTTCTTCCTCCATGGATTGTTTTCAGGCTCGGCGGGACCGATCTGGTATTGGCTCGATTGGTTCAAGTCCCAACTTCATGTACCTAGATCTTGTCGGGGACATGCACGAAGAAAAATAAATGAAGAGAAGACCACTTTGATACCATTGATATGGATTTAGGAGTGGAAAAAACTGATTAACATATTGAATACAATAAAAACATAGATATGGATAATAACACAAATATCCAGTGAACAATATATTCTATTAAATAATGAAATAGGCTGAAACTATAAAACTGTAAAACTGAAAACTTGCTCGAATGGTGGTATCTATCTCTGAGAAGAGATGTGACTGCTACGTGCATCCGTCTGAGCATAATAGATTACAATGAGGCTCCATAGGCCTTTTTGATATTACTCATGAATTCCAAAACCCTAGACATTCAAAAACCTAACCCTAGAAGGTGAAACCCCAAAAGTCATGTGGGCCCTATAGGTAAGTTGGTGTAATTTGGTACCTCAACTTCCTAGGGATGTAACTTTTTCATACGACCTCTGTTTTAGGCATGTGATATCCTATTGGAAAGGTATTTAAGAGAGATACACATTCCGCCATCAAACTCTAACTCTGCCTATAGTTTGACTATGGTGAGCCAAAAAAAAACGTTTTGGGCCCCAAAACGGCCCTGGAAGTACAACAAGATGTGTTGATATGAAAACATACAAAATAAGCTAGTTGGATAAGGTGAGAGGCCACCTGTATCCACCTGGAGGATGTGTGGGGCTTCAGACAGCCCCAGAAGTGTAGAACTCACAATTACAAAGTAGTACAGAAGAACGTGTTGAAAAAAGCGGACATGAGGAGCCAGTTGGAATAGGCAGGTGGCCACCCATATCCACCTGGATCAGTAAGGAAGTTGGACTGTGAACTCAATGGGCTCATTTTCGAAGGAATCAAGGAATTTCATCCACTATCCGCCGATGAACTCGACATTTACTAGGAATCGATACCCAAACCTCTAGAATTCCCAGAAACTTCGTTGGAGAAGAACACATGCTCTTAGATGTCTCCTTTCATATACCTAATAACATAAAAGAAGAAATTGTCAATGCCAACCCAAAGAAATAAGTATTCCAGATCAATTCTAGGGAGACATATGAGTTCAATCATTCAACAGGTTTTAAAAGTAGAAGGAGTGGCTAATCATCAAATGCTTGACCCAGTTTAATCAGTATAATTTGCAAGTCCTTTAAGATGTGGGGGCATGAGGGTCAAGATTACAGGAGGAAATTCTTATCCAGGTATCGCTTGAGAGCTGAAAAAAGGCATAATAAACTATCATGATCATTTTCTCAAAGCATAAACTATGCAGTAAAACATAGAATATGTACCTGTTTAGAGTCACGCGCAAACTAGTGGAAATAAATTTAACAGATGAGCATTCCATCGCCTCCCAGGTCCTGCTGGATCATCATTCAGAAGATTCCATTCCGGGACTCTGTGTGATTAAAATTTAACATCAGGGCCTCAATGGACGAATCAAAAAGAAGAAAAAAACTATGATTAAAGAAATCCCAATACTCACCGTGAGATATATCTCCATAATGTTGGCTCACGGAATGTTGGTCCATGCTCACCTATGGCTGTAAGGTTCTAGGGCTTATTCCTCTCTTAGGGTTCACATACACGAACATAATAGAACAAAGAACAATCACATACACAGAAATAACACAACATAAACATAAACACAATTTCTCGCGAATGGTAACAGGACAGGTGGACAGTCCAGGGCAAATGGCAATTGGGCAGGGGGCGGGTTCCAAGTGGTTGCATTGAAAAACTTTAATTAACAATGAGGTGTCATATTTCATTTCCCATCATATGTGACATGCCAACAACTGCCCTTACACAAATAGAGACATGGAGAGTTCGACTGTCCACACGAATTGTCAACACTCAATACTCATAAAGTCATTTTGGTTCTAAACACTGATAAAGTCGTGCTTATGTTTCTACTTCTAGTACGAGTAACATGACGGACAAAGGAATAAAGGATAATTAATCAGTTGATTTCTTAGATTGATCATCTTAATTAATATAATTATAATAAATTACTTGATATAATAATAAAAAATTACTTATCATGAAAAATATGAAATCGATCAAAAATATAAAAACTTTATACGAGATATTTTCTCTAATTAAAGAGACTTAAAAGATTATTAGAAAAGAAAAACATAAAACATGCCAGTGAAGTTTTTCCAAGACCTAAAAGAATAAAATAAAAAAGCATAACACATGTCATTAAAGTTTTTCCTTTCCTTTTAATTTATTTTTTAAAATCCTACAAATTGGAAAATGACGTTGATGGTAGTAGGCACCAGTATAAATATGTAACTGTTTTCTCACTCATATTTATGTACTAAATAAATAAAATTCATACAATTTCTCGTTATTGACCACCATCTTGGTTGGGTTTTAGTTGCACTATTTCTTTTTGGTTCCCTTCCTTGAGGTTTTTCTTTTCTTTTGTTGGTGTTATTGTTGGAGTCCAGAGATTGCCAAAGAAAATCTCCTTTTGAGATTTTTGAAAATATGTATTCGCTCGTCTCGCTTATGCGTGTGTTTTTGTTGTGTTATAAACATCTGAGGATTATATATATTATTGTTCAGAAAATCATATCATGGTTGATCCTTTCATCTCTGGCTTTATTGGTGTTGGCATTGACATCTCAATCCACTACATCCTTGATCAGATTAATATTGTGCTTTGCTGTGAGAAAGAACTGAACTCTCTTAGACATATGGTAGAGGAAAATGGGCCTATTGTCAGGGATATCCAACAATATCGCCTGGCATTAAATTGGAAAAAAGGAATTCGTAATGAGGTGCCAGTTGTTAATGAATGGTTTAGAAAGTTGGACGACCTTCTTCGACAAGCATCAACAATGGCGCAAAAGTGCACAATACCTAGATGGGATGTTATTTCTCGGTATAAAACAAGAAAAACTATCCCAAAATCTCAATTTAGATATCTCCCGACATCTTGAGTTGGTTTCTTTGGTGATCTAGGTGAGCGTGTTAGAGGGACTTGGGCAGATTAAGGAAATAATCCAATCCTTGGCTTCTTCTTCAACTAGTCCTTCTGCAACTGCCTCCCAACTTTTGATTTCTTCAACATGATTCTTCATCAAAGAACCCTTAATTGTGGGACAATACAATGCTCTTTTAAAACTCTAGAAGTTGGTGATCGAAGAAATGACCGACTCTCCCTTCTCGCGTACATAGACATAAAAAAACATAAACACAACATAATTTCTTGCGAATGGTAACAGGACAGGTGGACAGTCCAAGGCGAATGACAATTGGATAGGGGACAGGTTCCAAGTGGCTATGAACAGACAATGAAGGCTTGGACAGAACCACCCCCTTAAAAACACCTTCGGTGTAATTATAAATTACAATTATATAATATATACAATGTGTAAAAACTTACAAATATACAATTTAATATTAAATCCACTAATAATAATAATCTAAAAGATATAGAACTTTTAATTTTTTGCATCAAAGTCATGATTTTACTATTGTCTATTTTCAATGTGCTTTTTTTACCACCTACCTTTTTTTTTTAAGAAGCCATTACTCATTATGATCTTTATGCATGTCATTATGGGAATTGAACCTGTTTGGGGAGGATAACAATCATTCCTCACAACCATCCAAGATAAATTCTACCTATATTTTAATATTTAATGTGTAGATTAAGTAAAATATTTCATATAAACTTTCAATTATATATAATAATAATCATAATTGAAAGTAAAAAAAGATATATAGCTTAAATATTTAAGTGGTGTGATACTCAATGTGAAGGAGGTGTGTAATTTTGTTTATTCTGAACATAGAGTTAGCATGTGGAATTAAAAAAAATATTAATAACAAAAAAACTATTTCAATGTCAATCATAAATAAAATGATTCAATATCTCTTTTAATTAAAAGATTTCAATATCAACGTTATATAACAATGCACTATAAAATGATTTGAGACATTGATTTCAACTTTATATTGAAAAATAATTTAATGCATTAATTTTGAATGATATAGTGTAAAATGATTTAATCATTGAATTCGTTGAATAAAGAAGTACTAATATGGTTTCTATAGTTGATGAAAAAGACAAATTTGAAGTCAACTTTGAAAGAGATGGCTAGATGTTGGAAGAGGAAAAGGTTGTCACCAATAGTGAAGAAAGAAACAACATTGCAAGCAAAAGTAGCCATGGAGAAGTTGCAAATTTAAAAGGCACATTTGAATGAGATATTGTTGAAAAGGCATAACACCAATGGTTGAATAGCTTGCCATAATGGTGAATTTTGTAACATAAGACTTTGAAAATCTTGCAACCATAGATAAGGTTGCAATGAAAGATAAATGAATTGAAGATGATGTAGCCTTAAAGGTTATGGAAGTGAAAGGTAGACCAAGGGTCTTTGTTGACATTGTGAAGGTGGACACTTCTACATCAAAGAGGAGCATGAGATTAAGCATATGATCCATATGAAGGATGCACATAGAGATGTTGCAATTTCCATAGTAATAACAAAAGTAGAAGAAAAGATGGGTTAAACCTTTGGAGTTGCTTATGCACTACACAAAATTATAGAAGAGAAAGAAGAGGGTCTAGAGGGAGTCCTTATTTTATTTGATCACTTATTTTTTTTATAAGTGTGCATGGATAAACAACAAGATTGAGGTAGAAAAAGAAGAGAAATAAAAGTATCATGAAGAAGTGTAAGGGTGCTAAGCAACATGAACGAAGAATAAGATAAAAATGATGGCAATGAGTTAAGTTTAAAATTAGGGTTTTATTTTTTTTATAAGTGTGCATGGATAAACAATTGAGATAGAAAAGGAAGAGAAATAAAAGTATCATGAAGAAGTGTAAGGGTGCTAAGCAACGTGAATGAAGAATAAGATAAAAATGATGGCAATGAGTTAAGTTTAAAATTAGGGTCTAGAGTAGAAAAGAAAGACGTTTTTGCTTATGTATAAATAGTTGAAAAGGATAAATAAATAATTGAAGAGGATAAGAGGTATGCCATTCATTACACTCTGAAAGAAGAAGTTGATGATGATGTGGAAAAAAATACACTAATAAACATACAAGAAGAAGAAAATACAATTAACTTGCAAGTAGTTTGGGAATCGTATAAATGCATGCCTAAAATGGAGGAAGGAATGGAAAATGAACTTGCACTTGCATGCAAAGGGGCTTGTATGTGCAGCCAAGCAAAACAGTTTATGTGCAGCTAAGCAAAGCAGTGTAGGCAATTACCTTTGCCGATTTTCCTGTGTCTTTAGACCCGTATGTAAAATAATAATAATAAAAAAAATATTGTGTCAAATAAAATACTATGTAACTTTAATTTCATTATTAACATTTTTAGAAATTGTTTTTTAATATAAAGTAATATTATATTTGAGTGGTTATTGTTTTATAATAAATTTAAAATCAATCTTAAAGAAAGTGGTTGGGTATTTGTTGATAAAATATCCTTATTAAACATATGCAAGATGGACCATCAAATAAGCTATAATTCTAAGTTTATTTATCATTCTTAAATATAATTATCTTATATCTTTTGTGTGTCTTTATATTTACGTTGAAAGGCGTATACCTATTGGAGATGGGCACAATTAATGATCTTTTAATCTTAAATTTTAATTTGATGGTCATGCATTGAAGATGCTGGCATATTCTTAGTCGTCCTCCAAAATCAATGAGTCAGATTTATTATTGATAACTTCTTTGCATTTATAAATGCATCCGTTAACTTGTTTACTTTTTAACATTTACCTAATCATATTAAGAAATTACTGTAACATCATATGATTGCCACTTTTAAATGATTAACTTTTGAAATTCTTTAACTGTCCATACGTGGCTGAGATGTGGAGG
Source organism: Picea mariana (assembly GCA_032191745.1). Lineage (NCBI taxonomy): Eukaryota > Viridiplantae > Streptophyta > Pinopsida > Pinales > Pinaceae > Picea > Picea mariana. Next base: position 59,732 of record JASDQU010101086.1, read on the forward strand.
GTTTGTTTTATGTGTGGGATTTAGCCACTATTTATGTGATTGGCTGGAAAGTTCGCAGTTTTTTCATGCATAGGCCTGACATTTTTACTTGTTTTTTTTTAATGTGAGAGTTTTTATTTATCGACCATTCAGCGTTCAACGACCACGAGTTAGCGGCTATGCTAATGTATCTTCAATCTATAAATTTTAATTAAAGATTTTGTATTTTAAATCTATAAATATTAATTAAATATTGAAAGTCAAATAAAATTCTAATTCCATTTTTCTATTTTCATAACTAAAAATAGTTTTTGGAAGAGATTTAGCACAAAGCTTTAAAGAATCTTTATATTTCTTAAAGACAATCAACTTGAATTTCTTTTGTCTTTGTATTGTATTTTCAATCTATAAATGTGGAATCTCTTTTGTCTTTGTATTGTATTTTCAATCTATAAATGTTAATTAAAGGTTGGGAGTGAGATAAAGTTCTAAATGTTAATTAAAAGTTGGAAGTGAGATAATGTTTGAGCTTTCATTTATATATTTTCAGAATTAAAAATATTCTTTACAATCATTACTACTTAGACTATGTCTTACTTGTTGGTTACATGAAACAAAAACATAGTTTTAAGTCCAAATCAGGCTTATCTTACATTATAAAATATTAATAAATTAAAACTTTGTTGCTTGAAATTTTTAGATATATGAAGAATGTAATGTAATATTTATATTTCTATATCTCTAAGTGAATAGAATGTAATGTAAATTTTTTATTTGTAGATCTTTAAGTGAATAAACTTTTTTTAAATTAAGAAATTGATAAAAAAAAATCATTGACTTTTTTGGCTATTAGGGAGCAAGCAATCAAAGGCTTCCTTTGATGGGTTTTTTTGGCAATACATCTTGCATTTGTGATCACAAGTGTACAAAGCTTGGTTCTTGGGATAGAATCATAAAAAATATTTTGTTTAACAAAAGATCCATTGTCCCTCGGATGGGGTGTTAGTGCGAGTCACATGGCGGGATGAGGAGGAGAGGATAGGCCAGCGCGGCAGGGGACCATGTGTCGGGCTCGTGCCAAGACCCACCGCCTAATCCATGCATTTAATTTCCTTTACGACGTCTGTTGCACCATTAACGCTGGTGCACCCAACTCCCATTGTTGTCTCCTCCATGGATTCTCTGATTGCAGGTGACATTAACCCCCGCATGCGCCCTGACCCTCTTATCCCTCGGCCGACCAGACCTGGCTTACTCTAGTTTCCATCCTTCATGGTGCTCATCGCCTTCGGATTTCTCTAGGCTCTCCACGTCCATCCAGGACACTCTTCTCAGTTTTGCCTTCCCTGCGAGCTCAAAATGTCGTGGAAAAGAGGGAGGCCAAGGAGAGGTTCTCCATGGCATCCTCCTCGACCTCGAGTTTCTATTTCTCCCCATGGCTTGCCCTCTACGCACTCCTCGCAGCCCGAGCTAGAACCTCTTGCCTCCTCCACCCCTCCTACCTCCCGGTTTGAAGGTCTGGTCATCACCGACAGCTCACCGGGATCTCTCTCACGATTTCCCGCAGTTCCTTCAAATTCCCTAGCCAGCGGGCCTTCTTTTGCATCGGTAGCCTACCCCTCCTGCCCACCCTTGGAGGCGCCACCCTTTCTTCGGAATGCCCAGCACAGGCCACACTCTTCCATCGACTCCATCCCCGACTCGCAGCTGCAGGACAGCCTGGCCATCCTCTATGGGCTGGTTCTTAAGCTCCGACAAGGATTGGAGGATCTTCATTTTCGACTGCAGCTATTGGATGGAAAAACCTCGGCTCTCCTTTAGATCTTTTCCACTTTCCAGGGGGATTTCCACTCCACTCCAGAAGTTGTGGTAGCAACAGAGCTGCCCCATGCAGAGCCCGTCGATAGGAATGAATAGGTGCAACAGCCAGAAGGTGTCGACTTGGTGCAGGCCACGCACATGAACACGGAGGCTGCAGCAACTATGGGCGTCCACGCACACAATCCATCCGAAGTCACTCTGCCAGCTGCCAACCTGGAAGGGGATAACTTGGATGCTGACATGCAAATGGAAGGGAAAGGGACGCCCGTCGAAGAGGAACCTTGGGACGCGACATACCAAGCCACCTGACCAGGTTATTTGCCAAGTGTCTGACCCCTCTGGGGATTTGATCCTTTTACTAGTTTATTTTATTAGCTATAACCTAGTCAGATTAGCTTTGTTTATCTAAGATTGTTAGACTGTAAAATGCTAGACTTAGCCAGCTGGCTGAACTAGTTTTCCCTTTCTTGAAGCAGTTCGGTAACTACAACACGGTTGTTTTCAAGCTTCTGCAACTCTGATCTAGATTTTGAAGACTCTTTATATATAAAATCTTTTACTTACAAAA
>JASDQU010101086.1:62122-98311 GCA_032191745.1 Picea mariana
AAAAAAAATCCATTGTAAAAATAAAATCCATCGCATTAGAGATTTTGATTCAAAAAGCAATAGTTTTACTATTAATTAATCTCTCCCATTAACATATATTGTAAATGACTCAAACATTTTAATAACATAATAAATTCATAAAACTATATAAACTTAGTGAAATACATATTACACATTTTAAACTTCATTATACTTACTATCATAATGTCACTTATAATTTCATTATACTTACTATCATAATGACACTTATAATTTAAGTAAAAGCAAGAATTACTTGCTATGAAGCATTTCCTTATTTCCCAACAAACAACAAAGATTTGTGAAAGATAAACTATTCACCTTATCACGTATATGAATAATGCCTTTTGCTTTTTCATTTTACTGAAATTTTCGATACAGAGTTTAATATTGAATATTGCATGAGAAAACCATCAAAATGTATTATATTTACTGCCAAGTTTTTTAAAAAAACCACAAACTTATTATAATCGACCACTTGTTTTTGCACATATAGATAGTCGACCACTTGTTTTTGCACATATAGATAGTCGTTCAATGAGTTGCAATCTATTATTTAAAAATCATAGATAGAAATGTAAAAGTTAGTCTTGTAGTCAAAGGTTCGATGAATTCAATTAAAACACATGTGAAAATTATGTTCACGTTTAAAATCTTTGTACATCTTAATTCATTTTAAAGTGTTTGAAATCACATCCAATATTAAAGATTTAAAAATGACTATATATTCTCATAAATATTTCCATGTTCCTTTTTTTTCTTCTAAACATTCCCAAAAATATTTCCATGTTCTTTTTTCTTCTCAACATTCCCAAAAATATTTCCATGTTCTTTTTTTTCTTCTTCCGTTCAGAGTGAACTATTTAATATGGCCAAAAGGCCCACGAGTGAGCGAATCTTCGTACTTGATATAGCCTTCCTATCATATTAATAAGATCTTATTTTTATGTTATTGATTTTATTAGTTTTTGTCATGAGACTATAGCAATGAGTTTGTTTTTTATGTGACATTGTTGTGATATTAATTTGCTTTTTATCATAAATTTGTATATGCAATGTAATGTTTAACAAAGGAAAACAAATATATATTTTTTGATATAATAATAATATTTGTGTTTTTATTTTTAATTGGTTGATCAAATTCAAGTGTTATTGCTCCCTTCAAGTCTTTCAATATGTAGAATTAATTACATAATCAATGAATTTAACCAATCACCACATCTAAATATAAAAAGTTGTACTATATATTTATTATTATGCATTACTATATTTATATTATATTTATTATCTAATATATTATTTATTATTATGCATTATTATATTTATTATCTAATATATTATATTTATTATGTAATATAATAAATATAATATTAAAATATATATTTTTAAATTTGAAAGGTTTATTTTCAAAAAGAAAAATTGAATATTTTTAAAATGCAATTTACATTTGGCTAGGCTAATTTAATTGGAAGGAAATTTAGGTTAATCTCAAAACTATACAATATCCACATTAAAGTAAAAATGTGGTTAGAGATCCTCCATTCCTTGTGAGTCTAGGTCGAATTATTTGAATTCCAATATTTCTAGCGATATAGTTATCAGTGTTAAATTTTTTCATTTAAAATCTTTACAAATTGATTTATTTTAAGACTATGAAACTAGCCCCTAGTTAACATATTGTTCATGTTTCACAGTGATCATCATCATCAATAATTATAGGGTGTCAGCTATCATCTCCATTTCCAAATCTACTTGGCAAGGACTAAGCTCCCATGCAACCCTTATTTAGTGACAGTCACATTTCCAAATCTACTTGGCAGGGACTAAGCTCCCATGCAACCCTTATTTAGTGACAGTCAGAACCACAAAATCAATGAATAAAATATTACTAACATACCTTTAAAGTGAGGAAAGGGAACACCAAAGTAACTTAGGGTGGTTATGTTATTAGTCCCTACCGAAGGCGTAGAGGGACTATAGCCATCGATAATTTGTTGACTTCATATTAATATGTCCTTTGACTATAAATTTTCGCATCATCTCTATTGTTGGAACTATAGAACTAAAAACATTATTTTGTATATAATACAAAAAAACCTTATATGTCATCATCTCATTGGAGAATAGATTCGAAGTCTTATTTCCTGCTTCGATATTCCCAATGTTTTAAATGTTTAGATATCTAAAGTTTTGAACATTGACATTCCTTTTTAAATTTTTATTTTTATTGAAATGTTTACATACCGAAAGTTTTGAGCATCGACACTGTTACACATTATTTTGGTCACTCTGATGATGACTTTACAAGCATGTAAGCAGGCCCTCAAAATCATCTTTTGCCTGAGAAAAGTGACTACTTTCCTCCCCTGCAAGACTACTTTTTAGAAGGACGTCGCAGGCTACCCATAGTGTATAGTGCGAAAATCCATGATTTCCATAGGCTGCTCTATAGCTGGCCTGAGGGATTTCCGTGGGCTGCTATATAGGTAGGGTGCAGCGGCATTTGAAAGCCAAAAGATGAAAGAGTTTCAAGAAGTTTCTAGAAGATGAATCTTTTGGAATGTGAGGCGACGTCCATATAGTTACGATCCTACTGACTTCTATGATCTGGTGGGATCATCCTCATCCCTTTAACCACTTCATCTTCTCCTATATAATAATGGGCTTCTCATGGAAAAGGTTAAGCATAGTTAAGCAAAGTCGAGAAAAGTTGAGCAAAGAATAGGTTGGAGATTGTGTGAAGAATATTATTTCAGTTGATACTTGAGGTCTACATTTTCCCATCAAGATTTTGAAAATCATCTTCATGAAAATATCGGAACGAGTATATGTGTCTGTTGGAACGACGGAACATTAAAAGGGAACTTTCGACATCAAGTCATTTCGGTTGTATCTTCCACTTTTATTCAATATAATATAGTGGCATGTTTCTTTCCCATAAAATTATTCTTATTTTATTACATGGATCCTTGATCATATGTTTAAGTTTTCATTGAATCTATCGTATTTGCTTTCACTTCAATTGGTTTGTGTCATTGTAGATTTGGTTTCACAAGAGCACCGGAGCGAAGCAGGAACAAAAAAGATATAAGGAAGCGATCTCAAAGGTAAGTCATCAATCCCTTCTTTGACACTTAGATCAATGATTGTAACTTAGGGAAAGCATCATGTCCTATCTTGTTTTGTTCTAGATCTAGGTGGATCTAGGGAGATTAGTTTATGTCTGCATTTACCAATTTATCCTATAACATACACTCTTTTTTAATGTTTTTATTATTTCTATTTTTATTGAAATGTTCACATACCAAAAGGTTTGAGCATTGACACTCTTTTTGAGGTACTTGAATAGGTCTGACAGCTTAAATGTTTACATAGCGGGAGGCCCTTAAACAAGCCTGACAACTTAAATTTTTACATGGTGCGAGGCCCTTAAACAAGCTTGACAACCTTAAATGTTTACTTAAATAGGCCTGTCACAGTACATTTTTCCTTGAATTTTTTCATACAATGTTGCAGTGAATTTGGACAATATTGTTATCCATTGCCACTCACATAGCCATCATATGTTTCATACTTATTCTATGCTTGGAATGCAATTTATTCATCATTGAAGATACATGTATTGTTTATTGGTTCACTAGTTGATGTTTGTTTGTTGGTTCGGTGGTTCGTCGGTTGCTTCTTGTTGTTGTTTGGTTCAACTTTGCAAGGTTGAGGTCTTGCACCTACAGTTGGACCTGTTGATGCTTGCTGCTTGCTTTTGTTTGCTTCAACCTTGCAAGGTTGGAGTCCTGCACTTGTAGTTGGAGCTATTTTTTCACTTTGCAAGGTCCAAGTCCCGCACCCACAATTGGACCTGCAATTCTATCGTTCATCATTAACAAGTAAGTTTCAATACCATAGTTTCATTCGTATTCGTTCTTTGTTGTTTATTGTTTATTGGTTATAGTTTGCAAGTAAGAATGTTTAAGTATTTCCACTCGCATGGTCATCATGTGTTTCATATTTCTTCTATTCTTGGAATGCAATTTAGTCATCATTGATGATACATATATTCTTTACCGGTTCACTGGTTGTTGCTTGTTCACTGGTTCATTGGTTGTTGTTTCTTATTGTTTGGTTCAATTTTGCAGGGTTGAGGTCATGCACCTATAGTTGGACCTGTTCGTGCTTGCTCACTGGTTTTTTTCTTTCTGCTTGCTTTTGTTTGCTTTGAATTTGCAAGGTTTGGGTCCTGCACCGATAGTTGGAGCTATTTTTTGCACTTTGCAGGGTTCAAGTCCTGCCCCCGCAATTGGGCCTGCGGTTTTGTCATTGATCATCTACAAGTAAGTTTCAATACCATACTTTCATTCATATTCGTTGTTTACTGTTCATTGTTTTCATTTTTCAAGTAAGAATGTTTAAGTATTTATTCATCATTCTTATCCTGTAAACTTTCCATAGAGGTTGGCATATCTTTTTCTTCTTCTCTTAGATTTTCCTCCGATTTTTTCCCAAGCTCTACACCATGTGCATGCCAATGTCGTCTGCACAACTTGGACTGTCATTTTTTCTAGCATTACAAATCCCAATCCTTTGTTGTATGTGACGAAGTGCAAATCTAACGCCTCAATTGAATAAGGAATTCTTCAGCCTTCGCACCTTGCCCTTGATGATATTCCCAGCTTTCCCAGGAATGAGTACCTACCTATCCCGTACGTGAATCAAACCCATGTCTTTCACATGAAAAATATGATGTCAAGCTTGTTGCCTTTGCAGGATGTTCTTGAAGAATAAAACTGTAGGTAGGTGTACAAGGGCTAGGTATGGTACAACGGTGGCTAAGCTGCAACAAAATTGCACAAAATTGGCATATATTTCCCTCCTGCTCTTAAATTTTTCTCCAATTTTTTCTCCAAACTCTGAACCATACCTACATGCCTTTGCAAAATTTTCTTGTAGAATAAAAAGATGCTGAGATGGTGCTAGCAAGAGTAGTTTTCCGTGGATTTCAAATTGCATTATTCAATCTCTATGCCGCTCCATGTGCAACATTGCTAACATAATGAATTTTTTTTTCAAATGCATTACACCATATACATTTAAACAAAACCATTATCATTCTAGGAGAGTTCACTATTGACATGCTACAAAATAGTTCCATAACAAAAGAATTGGAAAACTACATGTGCAATTAGAATCTTCGTTTTCTTTTGGTTAAGATAAAACATGTACAAAATGAATTTATTGACCATATATGGTGAAATGTATCCATATCACAATACAACCTCTTTATCTTATACACAAACTGGTCTGACCATGATACAATTTGTCTTGTACTTGAATTATGAAATATATATCAAACATATTACAAAATTATATTTACATGTCTCAAAGCATATCTGGATACTTTGTTGCACAAAACAAAATCATTCAGCTAGGACCATCCGACTTCTTAATATTTTATGGCTTGTAATATATTTTGGCCAGGAAAAATTCTATATAACCACAACCATGGATCAAGAAAAACAATTGTTCATGATTCTAACTCTATCTTTTATTCTATTCCTTTTATTCTCATTTAATGTATGTGAATATTACTTGTTTTTTCTTACATACCAGATTACATTCATGTTAAATGTATTTTGTGTGTTCCCACATTGAAACAAACAGAATAACTGGAGAAGACGAAGGACTCTTAACCACTAATGTAGAAGAGGAGATACAAAGGTGCATGCTTCTACTCTTATTTCATATTCCATTGTTTTGTATTTCATTTATTTTCTGTATATTTGTTCTACTGCTTTTCACCTAATTTATTGTATGTAGATACTATGTATCTTCCTACATAATAACTTATCTTCATGTCAATTGTATTTTTTGTGCTGCTACATTGAAATAAATAGAACTGTATTAATTTTTTCACATGTCTTTCTACATACCAACTTACCTTCATGTCCATTGTATTTTCTGCATTGCTACATTGAAAGAAACAGATTAGTTAGACAAGAGGATGAAATATTATATTCCACAACAGAGGTATACCAATTGTGATAGTAAATAAAACACACAAAACGAGTAGGTGGATAAAATATTGGACTAAAAAACGATGATTTGGAAACAAAGGGCCTTTGTTGAGACTTCCCACTTCCAAAAATTTCCCTCCCCTTTTCTATTTTCCCACTCTCTATTATTCATTTTTTCCCTCTTCTATACTTAACTGAATTCCCCTTTATTTTTCCCCTCTACTTTCCCTTTTTTATTTCTTTACTTAGTCATTTTTTTGAAAATGTCAAGGCGTGCGGATTGGCGGACTTACGGGTTCACATTTATAGTCATGCTTCTATATCACGAGTTCGGCCAATGACTTCCTCATTCCATACTTAGCCACTTTTTTGATCGCGGGTTCCCAGGCTCAAAATTGTCCTTCTATTGTTCCATGTCCTCCAAACAACACCAAGAGTTCCGCGATATACAAATTGACAGTTGGACTCTCAGGATGGCAGGCTCAATATTGTGCTTCTATTCTTTCATAACCTACAAACAACTTCCATTCATTCCCTATTCCGTGTTACACATTTTTGCACTCAAAATTTCTGAGGCATACAATTTGACCATCTAGTCCTCATGTTTCCTGAGTATCCCTTGACACCCTATTTCATATTCCATCTCCTTCGATCCTGTATGTGACATCCAGAACAATTATGAACAATATACAATGCATATGCTTATTTAGTCGTTCTGATGTTCATGTACACATGCTTGCATCAAAAAAAGTTGGACAAGTGACATGGGCATGAGTAGTCAATCGTCACAAACATCAAGAGAATGACAAGGCCAAAGGTAAAGATTCATACATTGTGCTCTTTATATGTTTACCAAACAAATATCCCGAGCTATTTATTCATCTATGCCATGATAAATATGTTGATGTCATCTGCAACACGTGCTTTGCAGTTCACAAGAAGTTTCGACAAGCGCAAGTGAAACATCCAAAAAATTGCAAGCTCCGTAGACTAAGAGGTATGTACATTTATTCTTAAAAAAAAAGAGAAAACCAAAAAATGATGCAGACTACCATTCACATTACTTTTTCTATTCAAAAAATGTCACCAGATCTAAACTTATAACACCCAATATACTATCGATAGAAGGCTTGAACAATTGTCGAACTGGACAAGTGTTCGTCAGGGACATAATGGTCATGTATAGCACCTACTTAGACAAGGAAAATAAAACTAGATGCATTGTGTGTGCTAACATGACAGACAACGAAGCCATGATGAGAGTCACACTAAATATCCCTACACAACTTGTCCAGAAACATGCAGAAAAGATCTTGCCAAGTAATGGGATATCCATTACAAATTTTAATATATTGCAGAAAATAGTATATGACCATGGTGATTGTGATCGGATTATATCGCTCAACGAAACAAGTATTGTGGAAAAAATTCCCGCGATTTGTTCAAAATATCATTTCGTACCAGACATAACAATCATCTGACTTGCACAGAGAGATGACACTTACCCGATCGAAACCATTGGTGCAGCCGTCACACTCGTGAGAAAAGTTAGCTCGCAACACATTCTCCATATAAAATATGGAGAGTCATACAACGACAAGGCAATGGTACAATTCTCCATATCTAGTTTTGTCTGTTACTTTCACATGTTCATATATATCAGTGATGTTACACAATTATTACACTGTTTCATGTTGCAGCTACAATTGTTCGACACCTATTCAAATTTGTTTTCCTCAATGGAACAACAATTGTATAAAGGGAAATTTCCACTTATTCTCTTCAAAAATATAACAAAGAAAAGAGATGTTAAAGAAATGATCTTTTGCACAACCCAAAAAACATTTGTAACATAATCGTGAATATATATAGTACAAGATATCAAGAAACTAACTAGCTCGACAACTGTTGTGCGTATACATCTACAATTCCATCCACACTTTTGTCATAAAAATTTCCTTGAACAATTTTCTACAACTTTTTTGTTGTGCAATTTTATATTATATTGTTCAATATATTAACTACTATGCTCATGTGCGCAGGTTGAGGGTTTTTTGGTTGCAGCGAATGCTTACTCGACCCCCTTCGATCCTGTATGTGCCAAATGCAACTCTCCTACTTCTGCCTCTTCTTTGATAAATGATGGCACAATTGATTGCCTACGATGCAGTAAAAAATCCCTTACATATATAGACATTGCCTCAACGGTGTCATCTGAACCCTAAATAACACAATTGTACATTGTACAATTAGACAACCTCTGTTACAAGATGTGATTCATGGGTTAGCAGAATTTCCATATGAAGTATACCTACAAAAAAAGACGAACAATGTCTACATGTACGTGACTTTCACGTCCATAGTAAATTTACATTAAATGAGGACAATGCCATACTACATATCGGTTGAAAAAAAAAAAAATCATATCAAGCATTGAAAAGAAATGAAACAATCTCATATGTATCTGTCTATGGTACCCAATGAGGATATGAATAGAATTTTGCAGTGCCATGGTAAATTGAACTGGAAACGCATAAGATTGTTCAGTCCGGGAATGAGAAACATGAGGACAGACCTCATACAAAGTATCCAACAATGAATAAATCAGGTCCATCCTTTGACCTGTCAAAATGGATTTCTCCTCTGAACGAAACCATCAGGAATTTTCAATAATATTGCAAATTTGGCATTGTTCGAACTCCATTAAGTTAAATGCTGACAATCTTTTCCAGAACTAGTAATGTTAGAACATTGGCAGGTCAACGTGATATTGGTTCATGGTACTATCAGAAGAAAATGTTCATAGTGATATTGGTTCATGGTAATATAGTGATCGAAAAATTTCTTGGTGCCCATTTGGGGATTTGATTATAGATGGGATACAATGCCCAATCTCTGTTGATTTTGTCCTCTCTTGTTTGGAAAAATTTTGTTCATGTGATTTCATGTAGTAGTTCAAAATTCTCATGGGCCCGATTTTTGAATTATGGTTGGATGATACATTCAAGATCTTAGCATTTTTTATATTATATTAAAGAATACACAAAACCTCTTTTCATTTTAATGTGACCTCTGTGAAGCAAATGTAATATATAGTTCATTTTAGTACTTTTACTTGATCGATGAAATTACCAAAATTCATCTTCAGAAATATTTTGAAATAAAAGGATATATGCTATGTGAAGTCCAATGGAACTATGATATCAACCACAAAAAATTAAAATTAAAATTTTTCGTTGTTATACTTACAGTGAAGTTGACAACACAATAATTTTACTTGAACATCCCAAAATTTATTTTTCTAGTAGCTTTTCAATGCTTCTCTTATGCAAACATGTCCTCGAAAGTTTAACCATGACTCACTTTCTCTATTCCTTGATTGAAAAGCATGTTCACCTGTCTAATGCACTTCATGGTTACTATTAAGACCAGCAATGGAGCTTTGTTAATACCATTTCCCACTTCCGAAAATTTCCCTCCCCTTTCTTTTTGCCCCTTACTTTCCCTTTCTGGTTACTTAGTCGTTTTTTGAAAAATGTCTAAGTGCGTGGGTTGGTGGATTCACGCGTTCATATTTCCACTACTACTTTTATATCACGAGTCCGATCGACTGATTCCCCATTCCATACTCAAAAAAAATTTCGATCGTGGGTTCCCTGCTAGGCGGGCTAAACATTGTTCTTCCATTATTTCGCCCCCTGCAAAAAACACCTAGACTTCCTCAATATACAAATTAAAAACCAAATTCCCCTTTCTTTTTATCCTTTACTTTCCCTTTATGGTTACTTAGTCATTTTTCCAAATATGTTTCATGCTTGTATATCACGAGTCCTACTGACCACTTCCCCATTCCATACTTGGCCACTATTTCCATCGCCAGTTCCTGGGCAGGCTTGCTCAACATTGCGCTTCCATTGTTCTGCGACCTACAAACAACACCCGGAGTTCCACAATATACAAATTGACTGTCGAATTCCATCATCATGCCCTATTTTGTGTTACACATTTTTCAGTCAAAAGTTCGAAGACATACAATTTGACCATCAAACCCTCATGTCTCCTGAGTGTAACTTGTGACCCTGTTTTGAAGCCCGACTGACCGTTTTCCATACTTGGCCATTTCTTGGAATCTCTTTCACAGGTTGGCGGGTTCACAAAATGTCCAATGCTTAATCTCTCTTTTCCATCCCCACCACCTTCTCATTTATTTCTAGATATGCAATTATTAAGCTTTAATACTAATAGCGCATCATGCAGGAACTGTTAAGATTGTCATTAATGTTTGAAAGGCTTGAGGAGATCTATCATTAATACGAATTAAAGCAAGATTTGTGGAGGGTTGTATTATCCCTTCTGAGTGTTCATTTCAAGCATCATCGAATATTTTTCATGCATCGTCCCATTAGTGGCTTCACTAAATCTCCAATCCTTAATCTCTCTTCGTCGTCACTGCCACCTTCGCACTTTTTCCTAAGTGAGCAATTAGTAATATTTAATGGTAACAACTCATTATGAAGGAACTGTAGAAATTGTAATTAATCAGCGAGAGGCTCGAGGAGATATCCCATTGATAGTCATTAAACCAAGATTTGTGGAGGGTTATATTATCCCTTCTGAATTTTCATTTCAAACATCATATGGAGAAAACATATGTTCTCGTTAACTTATGGTAGTCGTTCAACAACATTTTTGTTCAGATATAGTAAACACCTTTGAGTATGATGACCAGAACTTCCATTGGTCCAAGGCATATTCTTACTGGTCATCTCCTTCCTCCCAAAAGAAAAGAAGAAGATGGTCCCTTGGTTCACCGAGAGATACATTTCAAGCCAAAGAATTCCATGGAAACCCCCCCTTTTTAGACAACCCCCCCTGTGTTGATGTCTGACAAAGAGGTTGATGCGGTCGATTTTGCATCGAAAGAAGATGATATGATGGACAATGATACAACGATGGATGATAGCAATATAGAAGTTGTTCCCACTCCTGTGCCCAAATTGAAATCCATCATAATGGGGGGCACTTCTTGGCTCGGCGATGACAGCCCTAACAAGACCAAAGGAAGGGGTTTTGAAAAAGAAATTGATGTTAAATGCAATAGCCTCTTTGCAGCTCGAGAGTTTGAGTCTCTCGACTCGGATGGTGGTCCTCGCCCTCAGAGATGTATCCTTTCCTTTCATTTTTAGGGTTTTGGATTGGGTTTGGATTTGTCCCTGGTGCAGGTTGTGTCCCTGACGTATTTCACTGCAAGGAAATGGTCTCTTGGTGCGCCGAGAGATATATTTCAAGCCAAATAATTATTCAATTGCAGGACCACTCTCATGTTATCTCGATATACAATTAACATCTTAGGGGGTGACGATCAAAACTACAAGTGGTGCAATGAATATTCCTATTACTCATCCCCTTCTACCCAGAAAGAAGTAATTTGGACCTCTGGAATTGCTCATGCAACATGTGTCCCTAGAGTCTTTTCCTATAAGGAGGTGGTATCTTCGTCCCCTTCTGCCCAAAACGAATTAATTTGGACCTCTGGAATCACTCGTGTAGGTTGTGTCCCTGAAGTCTTTGACTGTAAGAAGGTGGTCTCTTGGTGTGTCCTCACCTTCAGTTTCAGGCTCTTCCTCTTGCCCTACAACATTTTTTCTTTTCTTCCTCATGAGAAGCTTGTGAGAACTATCAATTTTACCATGAGGAGGGTTCTTATCTCCTCCCGCATTTGAATAATTATGGGTTGCTTTCTTACTGGGGTAGGTCATTGGAGCGATGCTCTAGGATGTCATACTCTTGGTAGTGGTAGCTGAGGATTGGACACTCTTCTCACCGGTCCTTTTCCCTGTCATTTGTACAATTCAGTGGTGATTTGCAATGTCTCTTGGTCACCAGCATTAGGAGTAGGAGTGTTGTTGACCTGTTTCAAGCCAAAGAATTATTCCATTGTGGAACCACTCTCATGTTTCTTTGTCACCTCAGGTCTTCTGCAAGATGTTGAGATTTTTGCAGCCAACATTGACCTTCATGGGAGAAGACTGCAAGGATTTCCTAAAAAAGCATGATAATCAGTTTTGTATGCATGTTCAAGAGCTTGTTGATGGATCTTGCATGTTGTTGCACTAGATGAACAACATAGAATTGTATGCATTTTTTTTTGTTTTTTTTTTGGTAACTCCTCTACCTGTATTTATGACAAATATGTTCAATGATTCGATGCAAAGAACTCAGTCCAATGCCTATGGCTAAATATATATTACCCACTATTTTGTTTTATAGATTTACTTTTGAAACATTGCCTTGGAATCTTGGTTGGTGCTTCTTTGTTGGATTTAACACCTCTTCTCGTTTGCATGATTCGATAGTCTCGTAATTCTTAAATATTGTATTGATTCAAGTAATTTGATCAAATATGGAGCATTGAACAACTGTATGAAAATGACTTGTGTCGATCAAAGGAGGCTTCTATGGAAACATAAATGAATTTCACACAGTTTCAAACCAGCATTCAATTACATTCATAATGCAGATAGAACATAGAAATACTAATTCACAATGCGGAAGTTGGGGCCCCACCCAAGAATTTTTCGTTCTCATCTCAACCTTGTTGAGTGAATGATCTCTTATTTCCCTCTCACTTCCTTGATTCCTTTACTCCAAAAGGAAACATTTTATTGGTTGTCCATCCCCTGGCCTCTATTTGAGCACTTTTACTTTATTAATGAAATTACCAAATTTCTTCTTCACAAATAGTTTGAGAAAAAAATGATATATGCTAGTTGAAGTCAAATGGCGCTATGAAATCAACCACAATATTAAAATTCAAGTTCATTGTTGTTATACTAATGGTCAAGTTGACAATACAATAAGTTTATTTCTAGATATGCAATTATTAAGCTTTAATGCTAACAACTCACCATGCAGAAAGTTTAATACTTAAAATAATATTTCAAGGTATTAAACAATGTATCAAGAACACAATTACTCCCACAAGTTGCAATAAAAACAAATCTTCAACAAAGCATTTGCTCACACCCTTTTTAATGATACAAGCACAATAGAAAACGAGTAAGTTGATAAAATATTGGACTAGAAAATGATGATTTTCCAACAATGGGGCTTGTTTGAGACCAATTCCCACTTACGAAAATTTCCCTCCGTTGTTCTATTTTCCCACTCTCTTTTATCCCCTTCTTTTCCCTCTTCTATACTTAACCAAATTCCCCTTTTTGTTTCCCCTCTACTTTTTTTTTTCTGTTTACTTAGTCATTTTTTTTTTAAATGTCTAACTACGTGGGTTGGCGGACTCACGGGTTCACCTTTGCACTCATGCTTTTATATCACAACTTTGATCGATCGCTTCCCCATTCCATACCTAGCCACCTTTTCGATCTTGGATTCTTGGGCAGGCGAGCTCTAGATTTCACTTCCATTGTTATGTGACCTACAAACAACACCCGGACTTCCGCGATATACAAATTGATTGTCGAACTCCCACATCATCCCCTCTTCTGTGTTACACATTTTTCACTCAAAATTTTTGACACATACAATTTGACCGTCAGGGCCTCACATCTTTTATGGAACCCTTGTCACACTATTTTGAAGCCCGTCTGACCGCTTTCCATACTTGGCCATTTCTTGGAATCTCTTTCATGGATCGTCGGGTTGGCGGGTTCATGAAATCTCCAATTCCTAATCGATGTTTCATGTGCCCACCACCTTCGCACTTCTTTCCAAGTATGCAATAACTGAGGTTTAATGCTAACAACTCATCATGCAGAAACCATGGAGATTTTCATTAATGAGAAAAAGGCTCGAGGAAACAGTCACACCGACTATCCCTAAACAACATGTCCAGAAACATGTAGAAAATATATTTCCATCTAATGGGATATCTATTACAAATTTCAATATATTAGCGAAAACGAGTCTAACTGACCGTTTCCCTATTCCATACTTAGCCACTTTTTCAATTGCAGGTTCCCGAAAAGGAGGGATCAATATTGCGATTCCATTGTTTCTCGACCTGCAAACAACACCCGGAGTTCTGCGATATACAAACTATCTGCTCAACTACCCCATCATGCCCTCTTCTATTTTACGCGTTTTGCACACAAAACTTTTGAGACACACAATTTGACCGTTGGGCCCTCACCTCTCCTGAGTACTCATTGTAACCCTATTTTGAAGTTCAGTCGACCGCTTTCCATACTTATCCATTCCTTGATTTCTCTTCTTTGTCCCCGCCACCTTCACACTTGTTTCTAAATATGCAATTAGTAAGCTTTAATGCTAACATCTCATCATGCAGGAACCGTAAAGATTGTCATTAATGAGTGAAAGGCTCGAGGATATCTCCCATTAATACACATTAATACAATATTTGTGGAGGGTTATATTATCCCTTTTGAGTGTTCATTTCAAACATCATGGAATGTCTTTCGTGGGTTGTCGAGTTGGTGGGTTCATGAAATCTCCAATCCTTGATTGCTCTCTATCATACCCGCCACCTTTGCACTTACAAGTATGCAATTACTAAGCTTTAATGCTAACATATCATCATGCAACAACCGTAAATATTGTCATTAATGAGCAAAAATCTCGAGGAGATATCCCATTCACATGCATTGGACCAAGATTTGCGAAGGGTTATATTATCCCCTCCAACTATTCATTTCAAACATCGTCTGGAGAAAATGAATTTTCTCATAAACTTATGGCACTAGCTCGAAAACCATTCTATGGAGATATAGTGAACACCTTCGGGCATGAGGGCCATAACTTCCAGTGGTTCAGGGCTTACTCTTACTACTCATCCCCTTTCGCCCAGAACAAAGTAATTTGGACCTCTGGAGTTGCTCGTGCAGGCTGTGTCCCTGAAGTTTTTGAATGTAAGGAGGTGGTATCTTGGTGCGTCAAGAGATATATTTCAGGCCAAAGCATTATTCCACTGCGGGAACACTTGCATGTTTCTTTGTCACCTTAGGTCTTCCACAAGATGCTAATATTGTTGTAGCTAACATTGACCTTCAGAGGAGAAGACTGCAAGAAGTTCCTAAAAAACCATGATAACGGGTTGGACCTCTTGCCCAAGTTCCTGGAACTCAGACGACAGTTCATGAAGATATCACAAGGTTGCAGGTTAGTTCATTTAGAAATCCATTCTGGGAAATTGTCTAGTTGTTTACAAGAATAACGGGACATGAATCCACAACAAGTATTTCCCACATGATTCTTTATATTTTGTATTTCGCAGTCAAGGAACAAGACATTTTTTATTAATGGAAGCTAATTTCCATTGAAATATGTTCCCAATTGTCATGATTCAAAGAGGAGAAGAAATTTTGTATGCCATCCTACTTGGCTTTTGTGATAGCGCATTACTATCTGTTTCCAAATTTGTCTGTGTCCAAGAAGGTAAACTGTGAATTCGACCCAGTAACCTTCTGATACCAGGCCTTGTGGATGCACATGGCCTCCCATTGTTTTTATGAGGTTTTTAATGACTTTGTCTCAGTTTTCAAATATTTATTGTTAGGAAAGGATGTTCCCCGCATGTCTGACCAGGAAACCAAGTTTTTGGATAGGAAGGGGACACTTGAACAAATGGATAATTATAGTGTGATAATGATTTTTGTCTCCAAGGAAAATCCTTCTTTCCTTCCATGTCACATTACAGAAATAATGTTTTTTAATAGAAATAGCAAGGCAATACAACTATTGGTTGCATTTCTTCCATGAGAAGAGAAAAAAACAATCCATTCCTCTCACTTGGAAAATCAGGGACTTGGTGTTCAGGAATGTCAACAAGATTGACGAATTCGCAAGCCATTTCAACAACTTGAACTTCAGATATGATGAAAGGCTAAGAGGGTTCAAACCTAATGGTATTTTCTTAGAACATTTACTAGTAGTTGTCTTCAAAATTTATTTTATCCAAACACGCCTGAATGAAGATAGAGACAATGATGAAAACACTCGTTCTCCTGACGCCGACGACCTAGAAAAATTACAAAGCACCACTGAATTATACAAACAACAGGGAAAAGGCCCCAGTGAGAAGAGTGTTCAATCCATGGATACCACTCCCAAGAGTACGACATCCCGGAGCATCGCTCCAATGACCCACCCCAATAAGAAAGAAACCCATAATTCTTCAAATGAAGGAGGATATAAGAACCCTCCTCATGGTAAAATTGATAGTTCTCACAATCTTCTTGTGAGGAAGAAGAGAAAAAATGTTGTAGGGAAAGCAGAAGAGCCCGAAATTGAAAGTGAAGACATGGAACTTGAGACTGATCTGGATAACGTATTCCACAACATTGATCATCCCGAAGATGTGATCCACCATAGTCCCCAAATGGAAATAGCTGAGACCAAATTTTTTGACAAATATGAATCCTTCATATTCCATAGCATTTTTTTTGACAACGAATCTAAAAATTTAATTATTGAAAAGAAAGATATAAGAAATAAGAAAGGGAAATATCATTCATATATTAACCTTAGGAACATACAACCATCCAAAATATCCCGACTTTACCGAGCAACCAAAAATTCTCATGATGATTCCATTGGAGGCATTGAGGTGGAGAATGTCAGACTGAAGGACCGACTCAAGGAATTGGAGGAATCTTTGATTCCTATCCCAATGCTTGCTATTCCTTTAGCAATATCTGTGTCTGCCACCCCAATATCCAAGTTAAAAGGATCCTCCATCCTCCTTGCATCGTGTAGGCTAAGTGGAGAATAATATCAAGAAAAGAATGGAGCTAATTACTCGGGCCTGGGAAACATTACAAAGTATGGCTTCCATTGGAACGAGGGCACATGCTTTGCATGAACATTTGCAAGTGGATTTAAAACATGAAGAACATTTCTATATAGAGACTGTCCTCCCTATTGGCATCCATGTCGACAACACGACAGATATGAGAAGAATAAGACAAGAATATCTCCCCTCCTGAAACTAGATCAAATAATTAAATGCATGCTGGAAAGAGAAAGTTAAGAACCTACATCTCATTGTCCAATCATGTCAACAAGCCATATCAAAGAAAGAAGAATTATTCATAAAGCTAACCGAAATAGACTTAGCCAGAAGTACCAATGAGGTCCAAGACCCCAACTTAATTGTCAACTCCTTGTCCTTAACCAAGCAAGCCTTCGATGAACAAGTTGATATTTTTAAGGGGTTGTCTTTAGAAAATTTTTACAACATCCTTGAATATGGTGAATATGACGTGGAAAACTGGCTAGTGGACTATTCGATACAAAATGAAGACATTGATTAGGATCTACGTAATCTTTCTATCGATCTAAGGGAATTAGAAAATGAGATTTTCAACATAAAAATCATGGATGAGATCAATGTGGCTCCCATGAGAAGATGCATTGAAGAATGGCTCCAAAGCAAAATCGATAAGCTCACCAACGAAGGGAAACAAGCAGTTGCAACGATTCCAGTAGCCATCAACGAGAGCAATAAAAAGGCATTAGCAAGAAAATAGCAAAGGGGGAGATAGATACCATCATAGTAAGTCTATATTGATCACATCCTGCTTTGTTTATCAATCCAATTATTCCACCTCTTTAAATAGAAATGTCTAACCAAAGATTGATAACTTCCAATTTCTTCTTTTCAGGTCTTTCTCTCTACCGTCGCCCACTTCTTCTTTCTACAATCCTATTTCTTGTACTTATTTATTTTATGGTCCTCAGGAACCCCAATCCCAGTCTATATGACAAATGCATTTAAATTTCCAGGAATATGTAACAGACATTATTATTTTTTGATAAATTTCAAAGAAAACTACTTCGGGAACAATCTCGACGGTGCCTTGTAACCCTGTTTTCAGAATGCAAAATTAGTTATTTTTATGCATGTTGGTTATCTTCTTTTATTTTTATGTGCTCATAAATTTTTATCTTCAACTATGTTGGATGTCAGGAAATTGTGTTTATTTAATTTGAATGTTTAATGTCTATGATTCCTAGTCCTATTTCGAGGAACCTTGATACAGAGATCATTATGAATGAATTTCATAAATACATTAAAGAGATAAAACATACAAGGTAGGAATGGAAATTTCGAACATGGCAAGTGAGAATCCAAAAATATATCAAGTTACATGTGATGGGGATATATGTTCTTTTTCGTATCTATTTGTTGTACTACTGGTAATAGGAAAAATTACAAAATCTTATTAAGAAAATAAAAGAAAGATGGATTATGCAAACCACAGTATAATTAGAATGAAAATACTTTCAAAAACTAAATGGTTTCAATGCCAAAATTGCTCTAGGAGCCACGTGTCATTATCTTCATGGATACCACTTGTACTTCATGTTGCTTTCCACATGTCCGTTGCAGTTTCTATTTGCCTACGCTGCTTATTCCCCCATACCTGTGCATTTATTCCCATTCCAACCCAGTAGGGACTACACTACCATGCAACACTTGTTTAAAGATAGGAGAATTTTTTTTTCTATATGATCCATTAATAATTAATAGAGGATCCATTGAACACAGTTCATGAATAAGTTAAATGGATTGTTTAGTGGGCTAGGTGAGAATGGATGTATGGTAGGAGGATGTGGCATGTCCAATCACCCTAACCTCCTCCTAGGTGAGAATGTAGAATGCAACTAATTTACAAATCTCACATATCTTCACTGATATGATTATCTTATGTTTTTATTCCTTTGTGGTTCACAGTGCAAACCTCACTACGTACACAATAATCCCACCCTCGAAATATGAAGAACATAGGAGGGTCAAGAATTTCGAGAATATTGGCTCATAGAGAGCAACATGTCGCATAGATGAGACTCGAACTTGGGTGGGGAGGAGAAAACTACCCACCCCAACCAATTGAGCTACAATCACTTGGAAATTGGTTATCTTAATTTATTGAGATGGTTGTCTTAATTTAAAAGCTCTATAAATATTTTGAATTCTCGAAAGACTAAAATGTACAGTGCGAGAATAATATCCTTAAATTATGCAAAAATAAAAGGCAAAAGACTAATAACTTGATCTTCTACCAAATAGAACAAATTAATTTTCCTCCAAAGAAACCTTGAAATCCATGAATTCTTCATTTATAGTGCTAGCGTAGCTCTTAGAAGTTGTTATGCTAGCAGCTGCTAAGAGCTATTGGAGTGCTGCCAATTGATCCTTCACTCTCTGTCATTGTTCCTCTTGCTTCCCGGTTGCTTCCTCCAATATTTGGTCTGCAACATCCCGTACCTGGTAGCCGATCCTGTCCATATCATCATTAGTTAAACTATAAACTGGGGTTTCTCTATGTGCTTTATTCTTTTTGCACGCCCCTCCTGTTGATTCTTTCCCCTTATCCTTTTGTTTAGTTCCTGTTGCTAGGACTATCTATTGAGATTTTTTTTTTGATGGGACATGCATATCTCCTGCACCATTAGTCTAATCATTTCCCTTCTCCTCATTTGATTCTTCATCATTATTATATTTCTCTCCTTCCTCTTTTGGTTGCATTGTTGTCTCTACTGGGATTTTCCAGCCATCTTCCCATTCATTCACTATCAAACATATGTCCTCTATTGTCAACCTATAACTTGTTGGCAACCACTGGCACGTTGGGTCCTTCATGGCCTACACATACATGTGGTGCATGCCTTAAAATGTGTAATATCATTATATGTTGCTACTGTCTCTGCGGATATGGACGATGTGTGTGCAACTAGATGTGTGATATTTTCCAAGTATACATAAAATGTGGCATTGGTGTCATTTTGTCTTCTATTAATCATTGTGTGCCATACTTTGGCAGATCTCCCCACCAAATTTCCACTGCCTGATGTGCACATGTGTTTATAGTAACATGGTTCTTTCGACCTAGCTAGAACAATCAAAATCAACAACCGTGCATAGTGGAATTGTGTGCCCTTTTCCTAGGCCTCAATATAATCCTGCAAAAACTAGTTCAACAAGAAGGTGGCCCAATTCAATTGAACCCATTCAACACATTTTTCTGCTACTGCAATGACTGAAACTAGTACTTCATCCTTGTGTCATTTGCGCAGCAACTTGTAAGCCAATACATGCATCGCAAACCTAACATTGTTAGCATTGATGTTTTTCACATCCATATCCCTTTTCCCCTGAAAATTATGGAACTTTTCCTTCATCAACTCTGAGAGGGCTTTATCTACTGTCTTATTGAACAAAATGGATGGATCCTCACCGAATTTTGAGATTCCTCTAATGTGTGCAATTAGTGCAGTGTCAATTGACACTAGGGGATCAATCCACAGTGTCCCCCCATCAACACAACTGAGCAACACGTTCACACATGAATTAATCTCCAAGCTTCGCCCAAAATGTGGAATCTCCAACAGGTTCATTATGCATGCCTTATCCAATCATGTCACCCACTCCTTTGTCTCCAACATGATTTCTCTTGTACCTAGTATGCTCCTAGTTCATAATTTTTTTTCCCTCGCTAGCTCTGGGAATTTTTTTTTCATCGATGATGTCATGATCCATGGATTTGAGGCATGCAACCTTTCCAGCCATATCTCCTTCAATTCTTACACCAGGTAGAACTGGTTATGTCAACAACTAGTATTTCCAATTTTCTGGTATAGTGATTGGTGGCACATTATCCATCCTAGGTGGTAGGTAATATCCGTGGAAACTAGCTTGTGGAGTTGAATCCGAAGCTCAGGCTACTTCCTAAACCTCTGGTGTCTCTACTGGTTGTTTTTCCTATTTTCGCGCTACCACTGATAGTGCTCCAAATTTTTTCGGGGCCATTCATATTATGTCACATATTCCTTCACTGGCTCAACGTCTGTTCTCTGGTAGCTAAAGCTTGGATCTGGTGCACTTGGATTCTCTCTGGTTCACTCTTTTTTTCTCTTTCTTGCATGCAACAATGACTTACACTTAATGACCTTCTTTTGTTTTTGTGCCTTGTTGCCAACTGTGCATGTCTCTTCACTCCTTAACTACCTTGTCCAATCCACCATCGTGGTTGATGAGTTGTTAAATAAATTCTTCTTAATTACCAAATTCATTGTGTGATTTTTCCCTCATATTGCCAATCTATCATGATTTCTAGTGGCTTTTACCATTTAATATTCTATGGTTCCTTTATGATCTGTCATTCCTTCTTTATAGACGTTGTTTCCGTGCTTTAATGCTTCCAATGCTCTTGTAATTTTCAAACTACAAAATGGTTCTTTCTTTTGCATCTCTGTGCTTCGCAATATTTGTCCTCTATGTATTTTTTTCTAAATTGATGGAGTTCTATTCTAATGTGTGATAACCATTCCTTCTGTGCCAGTTCTTATGCCTTAATAATTCTATAATCTTTTCCTTTTGCTATATCTAATTTTTATTTGATTTTCTTCCTTTTTATAGTTTTATTTGTTTTTCTATAATTGTTCATCCTACTATAGTACAACTTACTATGATACATGTGTTTTGACGTATCCTAGATTACTTCGCATATTGTTGGTCATCTCTATAGAGTTTCAACCAACTTCCATTCACCATTCCTCTAAGCACTTCTCCATTTAGGGTTTCCAACTGCGCATCACCTATCTTTGTTACATGTTGAATCACATAAGGTCCTAACCAGTGCATTCTAAAATTTCTTGGACACTGCATGAACGTGATGTCATAGAGTAATACCAAATCTCCCACTTGAAACATTTTATGTTTAATGTGTTGTTCATGCCAAGCCTTCTCTCTTGTTGTCTAAACTTGTTGATGGAAACCTGCGACAAACCGGTCTTCTTCAAGTTGTACCAATTGTGATAGTCTCTCACCTACTGCGCTAGATTCTGATAGATTAGTGATCGCTACAATGTGTGGGCTCGCTAGAATAAACTCCATTCACATCACTCCTTCTTGCCCATAGACCAACCTAAAATATGTACGTCCTATCAAGTTTTTACTTGTAGTCCTGTAATCCCATAACACTACAGGAACTCTTAAATTTCAATCATCTCTCCCTACATTGCAAATTTTTGTCAAAGCATTCTCCAAGATTCTATTGAAATATTCCACTATTCCATTGCCCTGACGATGATACGATGTACTCTTTTGATGATGAATTTGGAACACCTTAGTCAATGTTGTAATTGTTTTATTCAGAAAGTGTGTGCCTTGATCACTGATTAATATGAGCGAACATCCAAACGTTGTGATTACATTCTTGAAGAAAAACCTCGCAACAGTCTCTACAGTGCAATCTATAACTAGTGTTGCTTCTTCCCATCTTGTCAAGTATTCCACCGCAATGATTATGTATATTTCCCCTGATATGATTTCTTGTGGGTTGATTGGCCCTACAAATTCTATGGCCCATTTCTCAAATTCTTGCAACATAACTAGTGGATTCAATGATATTTCATCCCTCCTGGACAACTTTCCCACTCTTTGACATACATCGCATAACTGACAATATTCCTTCGCATATTTGTGGAGTGTACGCCACTAAATCCCTATACACAAAATATTATGTGGAGTTTCTCTCCCCGCATAATGTCCTCCTACAATCCCATCATGCACTTCTTCAAGTATCACCGATCTCTCGTGTTCCAGCACACAACACCTCGATATTCAAACTACACTCAACTTGTATAAATTCCTTGTCATCAACCGATAATCTACTTCTTTCACTACCAGTTGTTTCTTATGCTCAACCATCATGTCTGATGGATCCATCTCTATATTTGAAAACTACACGATGTCTGAGAAGTAATCATCCACCATCTTTACTACAAATAGTTGTGCATCAGGGAAACTATATCATCTAAATTTCCTACATATTCCCTTGACAATATCCATGATAGATTATTTGGCCCTACATTTAGCTTCCTCGGTTTTACTACAACCTCAAAATCGTATTCCTGGAAAAATAGTATCCATATGCATATTCTCCCCCCAACACTGACTTGTTGACTAAGTATTTTGGTGCAGAATGGTTTATATACATCTTAAAGTGAGACCCCAATAAATAATGTCTGAAATTTTGTATCTCATAGACCATTTCCAATCCTTCTCGTTCTATGGTTGTATAATTTTTCTCTGCTATGGACAACTTCCTACTTGCAAAAGCAATTGGGTGATCTATGTGTCCCTCCCTTGGTTGAGATAGTACTGCATCCAACGGTATGGATGATGCATCTACATGTACATGGAACTCTTTATTCCAATATGGAAAGATCAAAATCAACGCAGTCACAAGTTTCTACTTTAAGGTGTCCAACCCCTTCTGACAATCCTTGTTCCATTGACACTTGGCTTCATTCTTTAATAACTTTTCCATCGTTGTCGTGATTTGCGCATATCCATTAATATACTTTCTATAATAACCTGTATGACCCAGAGTTTCCCTCAACTATCTAACTGATGTAGGTGGTTCAAAATTTAGAATTACTGCAATCTGTGTTGGATCTACTAGTAATCCATGTTTTCAAACTACTTGTCCCAACATAATTCCAAACAATACACAAAAATTACACTTCTTCAAGTTCATCGAAATATGACACTGTCTACATCAATCCAACATTATCCCAAGGACTTCTATATGATCCTTCAGTAGACTAAACACAGTCCAATCACCCAAGTACACTTCAAGGAACTTATGGATAAATTCCTTGAGCGTCACCACCACTACTCTGGAAAACACTACAGGGGCATTCTTCAAGCCAAATGGTGTTACTGTATATTGATAACTCCCCCACTTTGTCTCAAAAGTGGCCTTCTTTCGATCCTCCAACACAATTTTTATCTAATGGTACTCCGAGAACCCATCTGTTAAGGAATAATTTTATTGGCCACCTACGTTCTCCAGTACCTCATCTGTGAATGGTGTTGGGAATGGGTCATGTAAACACGCGTCATTCAACTTCCTCATATCCACGCAGATCCTGATTCCTCTTATCTTCTTTTCATGTACTACCATTGGACTAATCCACTCATATTTTTCTATTAGTTCAATTATTCTTGGGTCCAACATCTTGTCTATTTCAACTTTCACCTTTTCCTTGTACTTTGTATTTAACCTATAAGGCCTTTGTCGCATTGGCTTAGATCCTTGTTTCAAAAAAAAATTCATCTCACCTAATTCCCCTGCTATCCCCTTCATCTTTGAAAATTTCATTAGGAATAGGTTCTAATATTTGCGCAACAAGTCTGTAATCTTCTTGATTGTTTCATCGCTCCAGTAATCCCCTATCTATGGGAACTTCAAATTATCTATCATCCCAATGTTTACCTTCCACGTATTTATCGACTTGGTGTGTGTGGCGGATTCAAGTTATGGCCCATCTACTATGCATTATCCTTCTGTCTCAGGTACTTATACGTTTCATGGATATTCCTCATCATGTTCTTCCTTAGCGACATTGTAGCACTCCAATAACTCCTCGATAGTCATAGTAGCTCTGTGCACACTGCATACTAATACCACCTCCATCGACCGTTCTTCTGAGAAGATATTCGTCCAAGTAACCTGTAGCGTTACATCTATTGATGGAGATTCATGTCCAAATGTAAATGTGACTTTGAATCTCTATACCAACTCTTCCCATCTTGTTGTCTCTCTACGCATTTCCAATTCCAAATACCAGTTCCTTAGAATTGTGTTTAGTGTGTGTATAAATCTGTGCATCCATTATGTTTCCGGTATTGAACTCCAAAAAGTATTGCACTGCTCGACATGACTCATTGGATCACTTTATCTTGTATACTTTTATGTAGTGTTTTCTTCCTCGGTACCAAACCTTAATTGCATTAGTCCTTTGCATTATGACCAGAATTTTATTCCCTCTTTGTGTGCAACCCACCATATGGCTAGAGTCGCTTTTAGGAAAACATCTAGTGCTAACATCCTTTATTTTTCAGGTACCTCCAACTCAAATTCCATTACAAATAAACTTATATCAGTTAATCCATCATACCTGTGTGGATCACACAACTTTGTTCCAATCTAGCGCAAGGATCGAGTTATGCATGCACATCATCTAGTTGACACTTTGTGCATTCTTTGCTACCAATGCTCTAGACCTTCTTCAGAATCTAATACACAGGAACTGATACTTCGCCAACTTATAACACCATCTTCAATAGGGTTGACAAATCAGCCATCTGCATGGTCATGTTGTATAAGTTGTCGATGCCATTTCCTCTAGTTGGCTCTATGTATCTCTTTCCTTCTGATGGGTCCAAGGGTGTAGTAAATTTCAAATATCCAACTTCAAATATCATCTCCAACCTCTTCAAGTTGATGATTGATTGGTTATAAAAATCCTGTTCCAATCCCATTAGTGTTGGATATGGTTGACTGCCATCCATGATCTCAATAAATTCAAAGTCTTCCATGTTGTGCTGCATCTATGTTCAAAGGTATTACTGTAAAACGACCAATTGGTACTATTTTGTGTTGATTCACAACCCTTAACTGAACAAGAGACCTACTATATCGGGTTTTTCCATAATCTCCCATGTATGCTTAGGTAAAAATTCACGTCATATCCCAATTCTAAAATAACAATATCCACATCATACTCCTTAATTTGCGCATTGAATCTAAATTCTTCATTGGTCCTCTTCTTGTGCAGTACCTGGCTTACCATCCTTAGTGTGATGGGAGTTTCCCTTCCTCGTGTACAATGATCAATAATTTCATATAGTGTACTCAACACAATTTCATCTCTCATTAGCTCTACACAACTTCTCAAAAAATTGTTTAGCATAATTTCCTTTCCAGTTGGTTTCTCAAGCATGATGCAATCTTCTACAGGAGGCAATCTTTTCAGTCTGAGTACTTATTTTCTTTCTCTCTAGTATGTCTCCTTTCCTTGTTGAGAATTAAAGGACAACATAGGCCATACTGGCTTCCTTACCCATTTCTCAATATGCTTTTCTTCACTCATCATATCATCTCATGTTATATCTCCTCCATGCATAAAAAATGTTATTCTTGGTCCCTCGTTGCGTTTTTCAGCTGATATTTTCTGTACATTTTTCTTTGGATTCTGGTTCTAGTTTCCTCTGGCCTGCGATTTTGCAGCTAGTTGGGGAAAATATTATTTCGCATGGTCTAGTTATCTGTAGTATGTGCACGTTGTACACAGATTCAGGAAGTTATGAGCCAAGTGTCATGGTTGATTACAGTTATAACATATAATCAATCATCTTCCTCCTCTACCAAAATTTCCTCTACCTCATCCTTTGTCAAAGTTTCCTCTATTCCCTAGATTAAAGCCTCTTTGAATATTATATTGCGGACCACCCCCTTCTATTGCAACATTCTCCTCCTAAATCCTATACATATCTGAAGTGTGCTCTCTCATTAAGTCGAACACATGAAAATACTTCTCGTCATGTCGCACTGAATTGAAAAAGTTGCAAAACAAGTTCCTTGGGGTATTTTGATACTTCTGCAGTAACAGACACTTGGGTGATGGACCCACTTTTTACATATCTTGTAATATCCCCCTCTTGGTAATGGATTCAATGCTCCCATCGCTAAATATTACACAAATGTCAGGAGCGTCCATGTGATGGACTTCAGTCCTACATCTGGTACAACAGGCTTGTTGGTGTTTCTCCTTTCCCTTTGTAAGTTCTGCCAGTTGAATAATCAATTCATCAAACTATGTCTGACATTGCACCATCCCTCCATTATCTCCTATAGGAGATGATTCTAATTTCATTGCAATTTCCAGTGCCTTGGGCTGTGACACAACCTTCTGTTAAATCAATGGCCTACGAATATGTGGTAGAATCCCTGCAATAAACCATTCTTGATGTTGTTGATTGGGGATCTAGAAGGTCAGTATACCCATCAGTTCCTTGAACCTTTGATCGAAGTCCCATACTGACTTTGTTTGTACCTATCTAATCTCCTTCATTTCTGTGATGTACTGCAACTCAGACTTTGGCTTCTTGAATTCTTTCAACAACTCTTTCCTTATTTATTCTAAAGTCCTATCCTACCCTATAGGTGTGTTACGATGCAACTTCATGTACCAGACCAATGTACAACCTTTAAATGTTGTTTCCAATTGTGAAATATTCACAGCCTCATCTTGTACCTTCTTTGTGACCCAAATTTTCTCGCAGACAAACAAATGTTGTTATGGGTCCTCTCACCCAACTCCCTAGATCTCGGGTAGTCTAAGGGTGTTTTCTACCCCTCCCATGTTGATTTGTGTATTCCCTCTTCTTGGTGATGCTGGGTGACTCTAACTTTGACTATGTGCACTATTTACATTGCTTTGATTTCCGCTACTTTATCATCCCTGGCTAACTACAATTTATTTTGACAAGTCTTCAACTGTTATTTTTTATTGTGGTGATGCACATGGGGTTGTAGATTCGAGACAAGACCCTTTTTGAATGGTACTTAATGGTTCTTCTATTACTAGATTGAACTAAAACTCTCCTTCTTCTCCTCCTATATATGGTATTTCCACTATTTGGATGGTTGTGCAAGGCTCTCTCCCCTCTGGCTCACTATGCGACTCTCCTTTCTCAACCCCAATATTTCTGCTCTTGTACCTCCTTCCTCCATGAAATAATCCAAACTCATCTTCTTCCTCTAGTATACCCTCTTCAATCATCTGCATCCTCAATCCCTCCTTTCCTTCTTCATTACTTCCTTCATTCTCTCATATTCTCAGAATATCCTCTTATCGTCCCTCATTTCCCCTATGTGTGTGAGGCCCCCTAGTAGTCGGATTGCATTGGCACTATGCACTTGTCACACAACAACATCTTTATACACGTACCCAATGATTTCATGAACCTCCTGTGCATACCTTTGAAGAAGTCCCTTTCTGCAACATTGTATGATTGGGTACAATCTACTGTAAACTATGTAATATATCCTCCTAATATGCTACCCAACCAGAAATCAACTACACGACTAGTTGTTTACTTACATAATTCAACTATATTACCAACTCAAGAGTCCAATTCCTCAACACTGTAGTTATGTACCTTCTAATATTCTCCACTAATTTTTCTATCCATTCAGTCAGAATAATTGGAAATTCTCCAAATAAAATTTCATGTAATTTTTTGTATACATACCTTTGCATCCATTGATTGACACTCATCCGAGGGTTTATGTTCTATTGTTGATAAAAATCATGTTCCTTCCTTTCCAACCATTATGATATTTATTTCTTAGTCGGGCTCCCAAAACATTCCCTCAATTGCAAATTTTGGCTCCCGACACAGGAACCATTTGTTGGTGCTGCACACGGTTGTTAGACCCTAGGTTCAAGTTATCTATGGCCAAAAAAAACCCCAGACACCAGCCCTTTCAGCATCACCTTCTTGCACATATGAAGTCTCACCCGAGGTATCTATTGGGAATACAAGAACCAAGTTTCTGCAATAGTGAGGGAAGGGGAGGCGATCATTCTGTTCATTCTTACTTATTACTTATATGCGCGTAATTCGATCCTTTTTTTGTATTAACTACTTAATGATTCAGATTCATACTATCATTGTATTCTATATTAATTTATAAACTCATTGTTGTAACAGTCATGATTATTGTGCAAGGATTAAACATCACACAACTTTGATCTACTGTGCATCCAAACAAAATTCATAAGCAATCACATAAAAGACATACAACATGAGATTTGACATGGTTCACTCAAATCTAAGCTACTTCCACAACGACTGGCTTCTTTATTAGACATTTAGTAATTTCTTTAGGCTTTCGCATTGTGCTTACAAAGATATATCATGTTTGTCTTTCTCCTCTCCTAGCCTAGCCTCTCTGCAGTACAAGCCTCTCTCTCTCTCTACATTATCCCATACATTCAAACATTTATTCTCTCCCTTCCCAACCTATCCCATACAACGTTGCCTAAGAATAGCATTGTCATCCATCTTTTTCATTTGCTTTCTTCTCCTGCTTTATTCCTCTTCCTACTTTATTCTCCTCTTTTCTTTTATTATTTGTTTTACTCTACTTACTGCAGGCTATCCTTATGGGTGCACCTCAGTTGTGTACTTCCTTCTCTTTCTTATTTTCATCTGTGCACCTCTTCTGTGCACTGCTTCTATTCTTTGTATTTTTCTCAAAA
This sequence comes from Picea mariana, assembly GCA_032191745.1. Lineage (NCBI taxonomy): Eukaryota > Viridiplantae > Streptophyta > Pinopsida > Pinales > Pinaceae > Picea > Picea mariana. The sequence goes on from JASDQU010101086.1 coordinate 91,249, forward strand.
TTTTATTCCAAAACTTCCTGCCAAACAAGATGTGAAGGGAATGTCTTGTGCATAGGAAATATAGTTGGGAAGGCATCTGATAAACCCCGTGGAGGACCTGAGTTCAGTGGGAAAGGAGGGAAAATTGTGTTGCTTCCTGTGGAGTGGAGGAGAGTAACCTCCCCAATCCATTTCTTGACTTGAGGAGACAACTATGAGATAAATCCCCTAGTGGTATCATGGCCTGGCATGTGGGTGGACTTCTTTCGAAGTTACTGAGAAAGAAGAGCCTATGGCTTGGTGGTAATGTGTACACCCATAGTCAGTTGTTTGGTTATATTATTCAATGAACATATAAGTATTTCTTTACTCAGTGTAATTGAATGGAAACAAAGGATTGATGCATGTAATTGTGTTGTAAATGTGTATGTCTCGTTAATGGGTTTGATATTGTTCCATTGGGAATCCCTTATACTTAGATTATTGAGTAATCAAATGGGATTACATGTTTGTTGCGCATATGAACAAGAGAACCATGTATTTTATATTAAATAATATGCACATTTCATAAGGATATAATGGAAGTAAATTCATGACTAAAGGCATGACCTTGAAAGGAGATAGGTAAGGATGCATCTATGATTCTAGTGTGCACAGTGATATAGTTGTTGTAATGGGTTTCCCATGAGAGGGAACACAATCTATAAGATAATAAAAAAATTGTAAATCTTGAGAGGAAGGAAGTGTTGGAACCTTGCTTTTTGAAGGGACAATATATTAACAGTAAATATATCTCAAGGGAGGCCCGAGAAGGTCGATAAACTTTAGATACCTGAAATGGTCGATTCCTTATCTGAACTGTCACTTTGAAGAAATCCCGTGTTTGGGTTAAGGAAATTTAAGCCCTATATAAACCTCCTAATTTTAAATGGAAGAGTTGCAGGATGCAAACATTCACTGAGATAGGAGAAGAATTCCTTACACAATTTTGTGAGTAAGGTGAGATCCAAGAAGGCCCGGTAAAACCTTAGAAAGACTTGGAAGAACCCTTGTTTTGATCCATAATGAATCACCATTGTCGATATAGTAGAGAGGGTAAATCTTGACCCTTCATCGGAGGGTGCAAAGGTCGAAGTGACCAAATGAAACGATTATAGGGAATCCAATGACAAAGGAGACCTCGAGCCTTTGATAATCGTTGATTCGAATTAGTGGATGGATCCTGACCCTTTGTCAAAGAGTGTAGTCATCAAGTGCTCGAGTGAAAGGTTGCATGGATTCCAATGATGAGGGAATATAATATCCAACAAGAGTTGTTTATCTGATCCAGGAGGATATCGGTGGCCACCCACATATTCCAACTGGCTCAAAACAGTCTTCTGGAAATTTACTATTTTTAGTAGTTTTCGGTTCCTAAAATTCGGGGGGAATTTTTTTGGGCCTAATAGAGAACCTCATCGATGGCCAATGGAATTGAGCCCCCAAAATTAATATCCTTGACGGTACCTTTCCAATGAGCTATTGTGCACCGCAAACGGAGATTGTATGCCAAAGTTACACCCACGGGAAGTTGATACACCAGACTACCCAAAACGGGGTCCACAAAACCGTTGGCCTTTCATCCTCCGGGGTTAGGTTTTAGATTTTATTTATGTTAAAAAGGACTTTGGAGACTCATTGTAAAAATCATCTTCATCTTCATCTTCTTACGAATGAGCGTATTCGTCACATCACTTCTCAGAGATAAGCTGCCACCATTCTAGCGAGTTCATTCACTCTGTATTTTACAGTTCTGTACATTTCGCTCATTAATAGAAATTGTGTGTTATTGTATCTTTGTGCTTATTGTTATACCTCTACTATATATCTGTTATATTATTGGATATCTGATATATCTATTTACATTTATTTATTATATCTCCGCTCTCATTTCGTGCCGAAAATAATCTAGATCAGTGGTATTAGAGCAGGTTTCTCTTGATCATTTTTCAACGCATGTCCCTAACAAGGTCTGAGTATAGAAAGTTGGGTCTCAATATTATCCCTCTTGAGGATAATCACTCTCACACGCCCAAAAACCCCTCTATGGAGAAAGAAAATAAAAATGGTGGAGCAGAAGATTCTATTAATCTGTTGCTTGAGCAAGCTCTCATGTGACAGAGGGATGAAATGATGGAGAAATTTTCCCACACCCTTCAATTCCTGCTGATAAAAATAGGTGTGTCTTCATTAAGCGACCACTTTGGAGGCACCTCACCTTTAAAGGGAAAATATTACCTTCACAGTCCTTAAGGCTCTCCCCCATGTCAAACATTGTTGGGAAACTTACTGAGAGCAAAGTTCCATAGAGGAGTCTGGAATATATGGGGCTGAACTCACTTGGGATTTTTTTGTGGATGTGTTGATCCATATTTAGGAGTGGAACGAATTGATTAATAGACTGAATATAATAAACTCAGAGATAGGAAGAATAACACAAATGTCCAGTGAACAATAACTTCTATTAAATAATTAAATATGATGAAACTGTAAAACTACAGAACTGAAACTTGCTCGAATGGTGGTAGCTATCTCTGAGAAGAGATGTGGATTCTACACACATCCATCTGAGAAGAATGGAATACAATGAGGCTTGATTCCCTTTTCATATTACTCATGAATGCCAAAACCCTAGACATCCAAAAACCTAACCCTAGAAGGTGCAATGCCAAAAGTCATGTGGGCCCTATGGGTAAGTTGGTGTAATTTGGTACCTTAACTTCCTAGGGTCATAACTTTTTCATACGACCTTCGTTTTATGCATGTGATATCCCATTGGAAAGGTATTTCAAAGAAATACATATTCCACTATCAAACTCCGACTCCGTCTACATTTTGATTGTGGCGAGCCAAAAAAACAACGTTTAGGGCCCCAAAAATGGCCCTGGAAGTACAACAAGATGTGTTGAAATGAAAAAATACAAAACAAGCCAGTTGGATTAGGTGAGAGGCCACTCGTATCCACCTAGAGAATGTGTGGGGCTTCATAAAACCCCATAAGTGTAGAACCGATAGTTACAAAGAAATACAAAAGAACGTATTGAACAAAAATGGACACGAGGAGCCAATTGGAATAGGTTGGTGGCCACCAATATCCACCTGGATCAATTCTCCCCCCTTAGGAAGTAATGGTCTCCATTGTGTTGAGTTCCCCCATCAGATGAGGAAAATTCTGCTGGAATTGGCCCCAGGTGAGCCACTTGACTTGGTGTAGGATTTGCCTTGCCTTGATAACCTGATAAAGATGGATCCACTGTTGGTGAGTTCCCTTGACCTATGTGTCCATTATATTATTAGTGGATGCTTGTTCCATGCAGTCAGGGTTGAGCTTTGTGGGTGTCAATTGTTTTGTGATCTCAAAGGTGTCCAATATTGGTGAAAAATATGGTCAAAGGAGGTCCACATTGAAGACTGGATGCAGACCAAGGAAGGGTGGAGTGTTGAGCTCAAAAGTATTGCTACCCACGACCTTGGAGATAGTGTAAGGCCCATAATGAAGTGGGTGAAGCTTATGATGGGGCTCGATGAGACGCTCCTTCTGCAGATGTAACCAGAATTTTTCACTGACCTGAAACTGGTGTGGTACCTTGTGTTGATCATGGCACTTCTTGTACTTAGTGTTGGATTTCTGCAAAATATTCTGGACATGTTGACGGATGTGTTGAATCTACTCAATGAATCTGGTGGATTTTCGATCGTAGATTGATCAGGGGAAGAGTGTGTATGTGCGGTGGAAAGAGGAAGGGCAACATCAATGGGTCCTAAAGGTTGGAATCCCAGACCCACCGGAAATGGGATATGGTCGATGAAACTATGGAGAGACCTGTTGTAGCTGTATTGGACATATGGGAGACTCTCGTCCCATGTACATGGATGCTTAGAATTATACATGCGCAGGATGTGCACAATCATCTAATTGATGACCTATGTTTGGCCATCGGTTTGGGGGTGGAAAGCAGTGGATTTTGTGAGCTTGGTGTCCAACATAGACCAGAAACTCGACCAAAAAGTGTTGCGGAACCTGCTATGTTGGTCAGAGATGATGGTCTTTGGTATCCCAAAGTGGGCCCACACTCATTCGAAGAAGAGATTGGCAGTATCTACCACTATGACATTATTCTTACAGGTTGTGAGGATGGTCATCTTCGAAAACTGATCAACAACCACAAAAACATATTCATTTCCTTACTTGGTGGACGACAAACCAGACATGTAATCCATTAAGATGGATTCCCAAGGCTTATCGGGAATAGGAAGAGGGGTGTATAAGCCTTGCTTCTTGATGGATGACTTGGAAATGGCACAGGCAGTGCAAGATCTGATATACTTGTTGACGTCCTGCCAAAGTTTTGGCCAATAAAAGTGTCTCTGAAGAACAACCACAGTTTTCTCTACACCAAAATGTCCTTCCACCCAACTATAGTGGGCTTCCCAAATAATATTTTCACGCTCGCTTACCATAACACAAAGATGGCCTAGGTGGCATAAGAGTCTGTCATGAATGTGAAAATCAGTGATAGTTGTGCATGTACCCAAGAGATGGTAGGTGGTGGCGAATTCCGGATCTTGCTGATAAAGTTGGGGCCACTCATATGTTTCATGTCCACATGAATGGAGCACAGTGGTCAGTGCAACCACTGGAGGCCGAATGAGGCAGTCAACAACATGATTGGAGATACCTTTGTTATACTTGATGTTGATATGGAACTGTTGCAGGTAGGTGGACCACTTATGAGGGCAGTCATTTTGCAATTTCCCCTATGTCCGTATGAACTTCAAAGGCTTGTGATCAGTGTGTATGATCATCTCTTTCCCCAGATTGTAATGTTTCCATTGACGACAGGCTTGTACAATGGAATAAATTTTCTTTTCATAGGTGGGGTATTTATGGACCGTATCAGAGAGTGTCTCACTATGGTATGACACCAGATTCCCATGCTAAGTGAGAGTTGCACCCACAACATAGTTATATGCATTATTCTCAATCTCAAATGGTTGTTGCAGTTCGGGAAAGGAGAGTACTGGAGCTGAGCACAAGTGATGATTTAGATCATTGAATGCTCGTTGTTGCTCCTTCCCCCACACGAACTTGGACCTACCACCACCCTTGGTAACCTGGCTGAGGACCCATTCAATATGGGAGAATCCCAACATGAACCATCGGTAGAAGTTGGCTAGTCCCAAAAAGCTCCGAAGCTCAGTTAGTGTGGTCAGGGTTGGCCAGTCATGGATGAATTGGATCTTAGATGGATCAACATGTAACCCATGCTCATCAACAATGTATCCCAAGTATTGGACCTTGTTCATGCCAAAAGAGGACTTTTCCAAGTTGGCATAAAGCTTGTATTGTCGCAGATTGCTCAAAACCTGTTGAATACACCGCATGTTCTCCTCCCACATTCTGTTTAAGATGAAGATGTCTTCCAAATATACTACTACAAAGGATTTGGTGAAGGGCCTCAATACATCATCCATAAATATCATGAAAGTGGCTGGTGCATTTGTTAAGACAAAGGGAATGACCAACCATTTGTAGAGACCTTCTTTAGACTTGAAGGTTGTCTTCCATACATCGATTAGCTCGATGGGAACCTGGTGGTACCCAAACTTTAGGTAAATCTTGTTGAATAACTTCGACCACTTGAGTTGGTGAAGAAAGCCATCAATCCTGGGAATGGGGTAGTAGTGCCTGACTGTGATTTTGTTTATGGCTCTATAATCAATGCAGAGTCACCAAGTCCTATCCTTCTTCTGCACCAATACAATCGGGCTTTCGCAAGGGGAGGAGTTGGGTTTGATGTGCCCCTTTTTAAGAAGCTCTCAGATCTGACGCTTTATTTCTTCATTCTCCATCAGCAAGCGATGATAAACTGGTCCATTAGGTAGAGGTGCACCGGGGGTCAGATCAATTGGATGCTTGACTTGGTAGTGTGTTGGTACCCCTGTAGGTGAGGAGAATATGTCTTTGTATTCTTCCACTATCCCATCCACTTGTTTCTTCTACAAAGAGAGGCGCTATGTAGAGGCCATGAATGTCGCGGTGACCTTCTTCTTACTATGAGCACGGATCACAAAGAAGATGAACTTCCCTATCTGTGAAATGAACTTACTGCATTGCTTAGCAGAGATTAAAGAAATAACAATAGTCGGAGCTACCTCGGGGATCTTGTACAATTGTCTACCCAAAGTAATAATAACACTGTGGGGTCTAGACTAATACATGGCATGACACTTCCACAAATATGGTTTTCCTAAAAGAACATCACAAACTTCAAGGGGGAATATATCACACAGTACCTCATCTTTGAAAGGCTTGATGTTGCAGGGTAGACGACATTGTTGGCTGACATAGAGATATCTTCCTTGGCAAAGCCAATCGATGGTTTAGGGTTGCGGGTGCGGCATCATTAGAAGGTCCAGTCGCTTGATGACCTTCGTTGACATCAGGTTCTTCTCACTACCATTGTCTACAATAAAATGAATCGAAGCCCCCTTGACCTACATCTGCGAGTGAAAGAGGTGTTACCCTTCCTCTTATTCTTCTAGTTCGCTTGGTCAGAATTTGGTGGTAGCGACAGTGGCACTGGGTTCAACATCAATAATCTGCTTCCTTATTTCAGGATTTGAATTGGAATCAGAATTGACCTCTAACTCAGACGCCTTCAGCTCGACTACGAGGGACTTCTTGGAGTGACATTCTTTGGTGTTGTGCCAAGAAATTTTATGGTACTCACACCATTTTCCTGTGTCTTTATTCATCTTCTCATCTCCCTTCTTGTGTTGCAGCTTGGAATAGTTATCCTGAGGGCAACCATCTCAACCCAGTCCCTTGTTGTATGGGTTGGGGCTACCTTTTCCTTGCTTCAGCTGTGAGGGGTTTTCAAATCCAAACTCTCATTGTTTCTATTTCTCGGGATCAATATCGGCAATGCAGTTCATCCAGCGATAAACTCTATATTAAAGGAAGAGGAAGTATGTAGATATGACACAATTGAATCCGAACAACCAAAATGTTGAATTGAATCGTACCAGTCTCTACTGGGGG
>JASDQU010101086.1:99430-109948 GCA_032191745.1 Picea mariana
GAGGAGCTTTTACCTCTTTCAACCTATTCCAAAGGTTTTTCCTAGGAACCATGTCAAAAGATTTTCTAAAGTCAACGAAACAACAAAAAAAATTGGTTTTAGTATTGCGGAACTCCTCTGCAATGATATTAAAGGTAACAAGATGGTCCACAGCTGAATGACATCCACTAAACCCAGCCAATCCTTTAGCTCTTTTACCATGACATTCTAGCCAAAGGCTAATCTTCTTTTCCAAAATAATTCCATAAAGCTTGGCTAAAATCGAGCTAATCATAATGGTCCTATAATTAGAGGGAATGTTTATATCTCCATTTTTAAAAATAGGAACAATTAGGCTTTGCATCCAGGGTTTAGGGAAACCCTTCTTTACTACTAAATTGAAGAGCTTGTGTATGTGAGGGATAAGGATAGGCCCTCCGATTTTAAAAATTTTAGCTTGGTAGCCTTCAATGTCCTTAGATTTCCCATTTGCAAGCCGCTTAAACCCAAACTCTATATCATCTAAAGAAAAAACTTCTTATTTTGTAGGGACAATAGGAATGGTGTCCATGGCATTACGGAACTCGTAAAGACTTTTAAGGTAGGAATTCCAGTCCCTTAAGGGAATGCTATTATTTTCTTTAGTATTGCGGTTTAGAATTTGGCTCCAGAACTTCTTAGGATCCATATTATATAGTTGTGAAAGTTTCTCTTGCCTTTTATTGATATAATACCTTTTTTTCCTTTTAATTAGGGCTTTGTACGTATTGATGTTATCGAGTTTTAAGGACTCATTAAAAGCATCCCTAATGGATTTTCTAGCAATTTTACATTCTTTATCATACCAAAGGTTGGTCGTTCTATTATTCTTTTTATAGAACACCTCGAAAGAGAACTTGTTAATAGAAGTGAAAAGGGTAGTTGTAAAATTATGATAGAGTTCTTCAATGTTTTCCTTATAAGTTAGGAGATTTAATTTACTATTTAAATCCTTTAAGAAAATGTCAACTTTACTTTTGTCAAAGTGAAAATTCCTTTGGTTATCAGAATTCTCTTCAATGGCGCTCCTGTGCATGGAAAAATTTAGAGTTAGGGTTAAAGGTTTATGATCAGAGTCGGGCTCATGGTCATTTAAAAGGTCAAAAGTTTCTATTTGGTTGGAAACGAGGATATCATATATCACATAAGCTATGAAACTACTACCTAGCCCATGAATACAAGTCATATGGTTGGATTTTGGCCACTTCATTACTCCATTGCAAATTATTAGGTCTTGAGAGCTGCAAAGCTTGACCAACTCAATACCAAAGAAATTCTCAATTAGGTCTTCGGAGCTTGTTTTGTAGCTATTATATAAAACAAGGTCCTCATCTAGCCATAAAGGATTGTGGTTGGAATCAATACTTAAAAGAGTATCTTGTTTAGTAGCAATCCTAACATTAAAGTCTCCTAGCAGGAGGATATCACCTTCATTTTTCAAACTATAAATATCTTGTTCTAAATTATTATAGGGACAATTGTTATCTAGATTGTTTTTCTAATTAAAAGTAGAATTAATAGGTGCAAAATAATAAATTTATATATACATCTTCTTAACATTGGTGTGTGAAATTTATATCCAAATGTACTGATTGAGAGGGTCAATATTATGAAGTTGAATGTGAGGACAAATGCTCTTTCTAATATAACAAGTTATGCCTCCTATCCCTCTACGGTGGGTTTTTTTGTTCCATGCCGACCACAAGGAAAATCCTTCTATGTTAAGGACCTTAGAATCCTCATGCTGCCAAGTTTCAACTAGACAAATAATATCAATATCACTCGAGATCCAACTTATCATAGGACCTTTGCAGCATGGAAAGCCACGACAGTTCCAAAAAAGGATCCTGAGTGTCCCAAATTCCTATTTATTATTATCCTTATGGTCTCTATCCATAACAATATCTTTTCGATTTCTAATTATTGCCCATTTTCTTTCTTTCCTGGCTTCTTTTACCTTTTGAACTTCCTTCCTTAATTCAACTTGGTCTTCAGGAATGAGGTCTTCATTTATAAATATTCCCGACCCTTTTAAGCTTGGATATTTACTGAGTATGCTATATTTATGGTTATTACAACTTACTTTGAAACATATCAACCTATCTTTGCGATCAATTATTTTTCCTAGCCTCTTTGCTTCTATGAGGGAAGTTGTATCAATTTTTGATTTTTTATTTAATTCTTCTTTTACTATTGCTAGTGTATCCTCCTCTTCTTGTTCCTCTATACCAAAAAATATGAGGTTCAAAGATCTTTTTTTATGCTCATGGTCCATTTCGATTAGCTTATTCATTTCCTCTTTGATGGGTTTGATATCCAATTTGTTTTCCATATTACTGAGGGTCAAATTGTTGGTTAGTTTTTCTTCTAGCTCTTTAATCCTATCTCTCAAGTTGTGATTTTCTTCAACCTCTCCTTCTTGGGTTGATTGTTNTATGTTTTTTCATTTATTGAATCCTATCCTTCATTTTCTGCAATTCACTCTTAAACCGTAAGAATCTATCCTCTACTTGAGTTTTTATGATATCTTTGAAGAGTCTAATTTTTTTATTAATAATTGCCTCCCCCTGATAGGATGAGTTTTTGGAATAAGTGGTGGAGTGCTAATATTGAAAAGAAGAGAAAAAATGTAACAATTATTATTTTAGATTGACTTTAAAAATGGAAAATAAATTTTTTTAATTGATAATAATGATATTAATTATTATCTCTCAAATCAACTTTTACTTATGACACTTAAAAAAATAAATAAAATATATTTAAATCTCTTTCATTTTCACACATTAGATCACCTCATTTCTCATTTCATGTGTCTGATTGCTCAACATTTTGAAGAAGCCAAAAATAATTTCCTAGAGAAGTTCCCCACAGAGAGAAACAGAGAGAAACTACAGAGATTATTTAGGTATAAAAAAGGTAAAACCAAAGAGAAGTATTATTCCCGTTAAAAAAAATACATATATAATGTTAGAAATAAAATATATCCTTGAAAACAACAGAAAAGTATTATTACAAATTATAAAAAATAAAAAAATAAATAATAAATAAAAAAGAATTATAAATATTACAAATTATTTTTTTATTTTAAAATTAAAACCAATATATAATTCAATATTTATAAAAAAAATAAAACTGTATATTAAATTACATTTATAATAATATAAACTATCACTAGCAATGATACTATAACTCCAATCATGCCCATTGCATATATGTTATAGTGACTTTTCAAGAGAGAAATGGAAAAGAAGGAAGATACATTAACTAAGCATATGAGATACTATGTAAGATCCCACATAACCCCATTGCATGTATGTTATAGTGACTTTTCAAGAGAGAAATGGAAAAGAAGGAAGATACATTAACTAAGCATATGAGATACTATGTAAGATCCCACATAACCTACCTGAACGAGATAAACATTAACTCACATTTATTCATGTTAATTTTACTAAAGTCTTCATAAATCTTCAATTAAAAATGACATCTTTGTTTTATTTTTCTACCTTTTAATATTGACGGATTGCTTAATTCTGTTTTTATTTCTCAAATGGATTTCTTAATTCTCATTTTCTTTCTCAAAATTATTGAAATTTATGTTATAACTTTGTAGTTGACTACGAAAATATTGAATTTATCTGCAATTTTTTAGACCATAACTAAAATTAAACTAAGGTTATTATTCAGGAATGAGAGTCCGAGTTGCAGTCATGTAAGAAATAAGGTCAGTAAGAAATAAGGTAGGAAGCATGGATGTGGAAGGGGCCTGGGAGCTCTTGTTGGCCATTTGTAAAGGGAAAGACTATGCCACTCCACTTTGTTGCATACATTTTTGTCTGTGGAGGATTGAAGGGTAAAAAGTGAAGATCTGGTTTCAGTTTCCTACCTTGATCGTGACCCATGTACACTGTATTGTTACTGGATTCCTAATGTATTGTCACTTGATGCCTGGAGCTCTTCTCTCTGTACATTTATTTTTGTATTATATAGTTTCTTCGGGCAATTGTGTGGACTGCCATGTGACTCAGTGGGCTCGATATGTACAAACAATGGTTACCCTGATGAATTATTCTTCCTTTAATTATAAAGAACCCACTTACTTTCTTTGTAGGCTGCTATGTAAGGTGTTTTTTGTAGGATGTGTAAGGTGTTTTTTTTATGGAAACAAAGTTGACTCTGCTCATATATTTTCATTGTTCTCGACTCTGCTCATATCTATTCATTTTTCTCATCACTTGTCATTGAAAAGGACTTGGGTTGCGTCTGACCGAACGTTATATCCCACCAGAAATATCAAATAGCAATTGTCGAGGGTTTAACATTTTTCCATTCCATGGGAGTTTCTTGCTCCTTCACAAGGCACGAGGTATAATTAATTCCTAGTTAAATTTGGATTCACGAAGTCCTAGAGGAGGCATGACAAAAGACAAATAATTTAAGCTTATTAAAACCCGGGATTTTGAAAAAAAATCTTATTCCTCATGGTCCTAGATCTAGGTTAGGCTTAATAATTATTTGTTACAGTGTTTTCCAATTGTTGTATTGTTGTGTGGAGAGTCTGGTTCTGAAGGTTTACATACAATGCTTTCCTTGCTAACCTTTAAAATGACAAGATATAGCACATTGTAATTTATCATCTCAAAATTCTCTGCAAGATTTTTTGATGGGTAGAAGTACGCTCTTCCATCGCTCAAACACTATCCATGTCGAATGACTACCTAGCTTGTTGGACATGTCTCAAAATCTGTCTTGCATTCAATTAATTTTAACCCCACCATAAAGTTAAGTTGTTCAACACAGGTGTGAACGGTAGTAGGAAAATGAAAAGGGAAATGATTGGATTGGCAGGTGTGAATGGTAGTAGGAAAATTCAGAGGGAAATGACTGGATTGGCCATTGCAATGGTAAATTTCATTTGATACAGTAGTCGTGGGAAGAAGCTTTGTAGGCGGAAGAGCACTTGGAAAAGGTACACTTACGAATCAATGAAGCCCAAATATTTCATTGAAGGAAAAAAATATTTTTTCAAAATGGTAGTGAAAATGAGTGGTAAAAAAACTTAATAGAAATGACACAGTGAGACCCACAAAGGAGACCAAGACCAATGATAAGGAACAAACACAATGCAAGGTTTAAGTGTACTATTTGAAACAAATGAAACCGTAGACATCCTAAATCAAGTACATATGAAATTACAGGAAGATATTCACATAGGGGCTGCCAACAAACATGCAATTTGGAGTCGGTGAAGTTAGGTTCATTTTTATCTCTACATTGAATGTTTGAAACTGGTGGAGTGATAGCAAAGTAACATAGGTCCATACAAAACAGAGGGGTAGTTTGGAGTCAGTGAAGGAAACAGTCTTATTTCTTCGACTTCTATGGGAGAACGAGAATCAGAGGATCCTGAGAAATCTGAAGAGGTGATTGGAATAGAAATGGAAAGTTGGGTAGTGGAGGAGTTCCTATTAGATCTCTCCTTATACAATTCATTCCATGAAAGAGTAGAGGAGTACCTTGATCTCAACCACTCATCAAAAAAATTCCGTAGAGGATTCCCTTGATCTCGGCCACTCATCAAAAAAATTCTATAGAAGAGTCCCTTGATCTCGACTAGTTCTATTTTAACATTAGTAGGCTGATCCTGCACACCTCCAAACCTGCTGGTATAAAAGGAATGTTGTTGTTTTGTAACGAAATTAGTAGGTGATATGGATTAAGGAGAGGAACGAACTGATTAATAGACTGAATACAATAAAAAAAGAGATATGGAGAATAACACAAATATTCAGTGAACAATATCTTCAATTAAATCATGAAATAGGTTGAAACTATAAAATTGCAGAACTGAAAACTTGCTCTAATGGTGGTAGCTATCTCTGAGAAGAGATGTGGTTGCTACGTGAATCCATCTAAGCAGAGTAGATTACAATGAGTCTCCATAGGAATTTTTGATATTACTCATGAATGCCAAAACCCTAGACATCTAAAAACCTAACCCTAGAAGGTGAAATGCCAAAAGTCATGTGGGCCCTATAGGTAAGTTCGTGTAATTTGGTACCTCAACTTCCTAGGGTTGTAACTTTTGCATACGACCTCCTTTTCAGGCATGTGATAGCCCATTCGAAAGGTATTTCAGAGAACTACACATTACGCCATCAAACTCTGACTCTGTCTATTGTTTGACTATGGCGAGCAAAAAAAACAACGTTTAGGGCCCCAAAACGGTCCCAGAAGTACACCAAGATGTGTTGATATGAAAAAATACAAAATAAGCCACTTGGCTTAGGCTAAAGGCCACCCGTATCCACTTGGAGAATGTGTGGGGATGCAAATAGCCCAAGAAGTGTAGAACCCACAATTAGTGTGGGGCTTCAGACAACCCCAGAAGTGTAGAACCCACAATTACAAAGCAGTACAGAAGAATGTGATGAACAAAAATGGACACGAGGAGCTAGTTGGAATAGGTGGGTGGCCACCAATATCCACCTGGATCAATCCTCCCCCCTTAGGAATAAATGGTCTCCATTGCATTCGATTCCCCCATCAGGTGAGGAAACTTCTGTTGGATTTGGCCCCAGGTGAGCCACTTGCCTTGGTGTAGGAGTTTCCCTACCTTGACAACCCAATAAAGCTAGATCCATTGCTGGCAAGTGCACTTGAACTGTGTGTCCATGATTTGATCAGTGGGTGCCTGTTCCATCTAGTCAAGGTTGAGCTCTATTGGTGTTAGCTATTTTGCAATCTCAGAAGTGTCCAACAATGGTGGAAAATATGGTCGAAGGAGGTCCACATTGAATACTGGATGCATACCAAGGAAGGGTGGAGTGTTGATCTTAAAAGCATTGCTACCCACAACCTTGGTGATAGTGTAAGGCCCATAAAGAAGTGGGCGGAGATTCTGATGGGGCTTGATGAGATGCTCCTTCTGCAGATGTAACCAAACTTTTTAGCCAACCTAAAACTGGTGTGGTACCCTATGTTGATCATGGCACTACTTATACTTAGCATTGGATTTCTGCAAAATCTCATGGACCTGTTGGCGGATGTACTGAATCTGCTCAATGAATCTGTTGTATTTTTCGATCGCAAACTGATCAGGGGAAGAGTCTGTTTATGTGGTAGAAAGAGGGAGTGCAACATCAATGGGTCCCAAGGGTTGGAATCCTGTACCTACCTGAAATGGGATATGACCAATGGAACTATGGAGATCCCTGTTGTAACTATGCTGGACATAGGGGAGACTCTTATCCATTGTATGTGGATGCTTACAATTGTACATGCGCAGGATGTGCACAATCATTCGATTGATGACCTTTGTTTAGCCATCAGTTTGGGGGTGGAAAGCAATGGATTTTGTGAGCTTGGTGTCGAACAGAGATCAGAGACTCAACCAAAAAGTGTTGAGGAACCTGTTGTCTTGGTCGAAGATGATGGTCTATGGTATCCCAAAATGGACCCACACTCGTTCGAAGAAGAGCTTGGCAGTATTTTCCACTGTGACATTCTTCTTACAGGATGTGAGGATGGCCATCTTCGAAATCCGATCAACGACCAAAAAAACGTAATCATTTCCTTGCTTGGTGGACGAAAAGACAGACATGTAATCCATTGAGATGGATTCCCAAGGCTTCTCGGGAATAGGAAGAGGGGTATATAATCCTTGCTTCTTGATGGCTGGCTTGGAAATGACACATGAAGTGAAAGATATGATATACTTTCTGACGTCCTATCAAATTTTTGGCCAATAAAAATGTTTCTGAAGAAGGGCCACGATTTTCTCTACGCCAAAATGTCCTTCCACCCGACTGTAGTGGGATTCCCAAATAAGATTTGCACGCTTTCTTGTAGGAACACAGAGATGGCCTAGGTGGCATAAGAGTTTGTCCTGAATGTGAAAATCAGTGACAGTTGTGCATGTACCCAAGATCTGATATGTGGTGGCGAAGTCCAGATCTTGTTGATAAAGTTGGGGCCACTTAGATGCTTCATGTCCATAGGAATGGAACACATTGGTGAGTGCAACCATAGGGGGGCGACTGAGGCAGTCAGTGACACAATTGGAGATACCTGTCTTATACTTGATGTTGAGATGAAACTGCTATAGATAGGTGGACCACTTCTGATGGTGGTCGTTCTGCAATTTCCTCTATGTCTATATGAACTATAGAGGCTTGTGACTAGTGTGTATGATCGTCTCTTTCCCCAGAATGTAATGTTTCCATTAAATAAATGCTTATATAATGGAATACATTTCCTTGTCATAGGTGGGGTATTTACAGACAATATCAGAGAGTGTCTCACTATGGTATGCCAACGGATGCCCCTGCTGAGTGAGAATTGCACCTGCACCATAGTCAAAGGCATCAGTGTCAATCTCGAATGGTTGTTGTGGATCAGACAAGGAGAGTACTGGAGCTAAGAATAATCCAAGCTTCAGATCATCGAATGCTCATTGTTGCTCCTTCCCCCACACGAACTTAGCCTTGCCACCACCCTTGGTCACCTGGCTGAGAGCCCATGCAATATGGGATAATCCCAACATAAACTTTCGGTAGAAATTGGCTAGCCCCAAAAATCTCCGAAGCTCAGTCAGTGTGGTCAGGGCTAGCTAGGCATGAATGACTTGGATATTAGTTGGATAAACATGTACCCCATACTCATCAACAATGTAGCCCAAGTATTGGACCCTGTTCATGCCAAAAGAACATTTTTCCAAGTTGGCATACAGCTTGTGTTGCCGCAGAGTGCTAAAAAAATGTTGAATATGCCGCATGTGCTCCTCCCATGTTCTGCTAAAGATGAGGATGTCATCCAAACATACCACCACAAAGGAGTTGTTGAAGGGTCTCAATACATCATCCATCAACCTCATGAAAGTGGCTGGTGCATTTGTTAAGCCAAAGGGCATGACTAGCCATTTATAGAGACCTTATTTAGACTTGAAGGTTGTCTTCCATACATCATTTGATTTGATGGGAACCTGGTGGTAGCCAGACTTTAGGTCAATCTTGCTAAATAAATTTCCCCCCTTGAGTTGTTCAAGAAGGCCATCAATATTGGGAATGGGGTAGCGGTTCCTAACTATGATTTTTTTTAAGGCTCTATAATCAATGCATAGTCGCCAAGTCTCGTCCTTCTTCTGCACCAATACAATTGAGCTTCCACAAGGGGAGGAATTGGTTCTGATGTGCCCCTTTTGAAGAAGATATCAAATCTGATGCCTGATTTCGTCATTCTCCATCAACGAGCGTTGATAGACTAGTCCCCTGCATTTCTTAGTAGAGATTAAATAAATAGCAGTAGGTAACACTACCTCTATGATCATGTACAATTGTCTACCCAAAGTAATAATAATACTATGGGGTCTAGACTTATACACAACATGAAGCTTCCACAAATATGGTTTTCCTAAAATAACATCACAAACTTAAAGGGGAACAATATCACACAACACCTCATCTTTGAAAGGATTGATGTCGTAGGGTAGGCGACACTGTTGGTTGACACAAAGATCTCTTCCTTAGCGAAGCCAGCCGATGGTGTAGGGTTGCGGGTGCAGTGTCATTGGCAGGTCCAGCCGCTTGATGACCTCTGCTAAAATCAAGTTCTTCTGACTACTATTGTCGACAATGAAATGATTTAGAGCCCCCTTGAGCCACATATGTGACTGAAAGAGGCATTCCCCTTACTCTGGTTCTTTCGGTTCACTTGGCCAGACTTTGGTGGTAGCGACAGTGGCACTGGTTTCAACATCGATAATCCGCTTCAATTCTTCAGGATTTGAATCGGAATCAGAATCATCCTTTGACTCAGAAGCCTTCATCTCGGCCACGAGGGACTCCTTGGAGCGACATTCTTCGGTGTTGTGCCAAGGACTTTTATGGTACTCACACCATTTTCCTATGTCCTTCTTCATCTTCTCATTGCCCTTCTTGTGTTGCGTCTTGGACTGGTTGTCCTCGGGGCGACCATATTTACTTGGTCCCTTGCTATGTGGGTTGGGGATGCCTTTTCCCTGCTTTGGCTATGAGGGGTTTGCAGATCCAAACTCTCGCTATTTCTGCTTGATCTTGACAGTGTATCTATAAGTCGTGCCCAAAGAGGCGATGTCTAGGAACTCCATTTCTATTTGAATTTATCTATGCAAAAAACCGTGATATTTGAGCACCATATGATGCTCAAAGTCTTTGATACCCAATTTGGTGCGTAGGTTATGGAAAATATTGCTGAAGTCAGGTATTGTCTGGTCCCCTTCTTGATGTAGGGTTGTCCATCTGGTGTACTGGTCCTTGTAGCTTCCAACATGGTAGTATTGTTCTTTAATGGCATCCCGGAAATAATCCCATGTTGGGGCCACCATAAACATTGTAGATTCCTCCATGACCCTTTGCTCAGAGTAAGTATCCCACCAGTATTCAACATGGGGAATGACCTTGAGGAGTGAAAAAGTGATCTTTTCCCTATCGAAAAAATTGTGGACTGAAAAATATCCTTCGA
>JASDQU010101086.1:135922-172676 GCA_032191745.1 Picea mariana
AACTGGAAACGCATAAGATTGTTCAATCTGGGAATGAGAAACATGAGGACAGACCTCATACAAAGTATCCAACAATAAATAAATCAAGTCCATCCTTTGACTTGTCAAAATGGATTTCTCCTCTAAACAAAACCATCAGGAATTTTCAATAATATTGCAAATTTGGCATTGTTCGAACTCCATTAAGTTAAATGCTAACACTCTTTTCCAGAACTAGTAATGTTAGAACATTGCCAGGTCAACGTGATATTGGTTCATGGTACTATCAGAAGAAAATGTTCATAGTGATATTGGTTCATGGTAATACAATGATCGACAAATTTCCTGGTGCCCATTTGGGGATTTGGTTATAGATGGGATACAATGCCCAATCTCTCTTGATTTTGTCCTCTCTTGTTTGGCAAACTTTTGTTCATGTGATTTTGTGTTGTAGTTCAAAATTCTCATGGGCCTGATTTTTGAATTATGGTTGGATGATACATTCAAGATCTTAGCGTTTTTTATATTATATTAAAGAATACACAAAACCTCTTTTCCTTTTAATGTGACCTCTGTGAAGCAAATGTAATATGTAGTTCATTTTAGTACTTTTACTTGATCGATGAAATTACCAAAATTCATCTTCAGAAATATTTTGAAATAAAAGGATATATGCTATGTGAAGTCCAATGGAACTATGATATCAACCACAAAAAAATAAAATTAAAATTAAAATTTGTCGTTGTTATACTTACGGTGAAGTTGACAACACAATAATTTTACTTGAACATCCCAAAATTTATTTTTCTGTAGCTTTTCGATGCTTCTCTTATGCAAACACATCCTCGAAAGTTTAAACATGACTCACTTTCTCTATTCCTTGATTGAAGAGAATGTTCACCTATCTAATGCACTTCGTGGCTACTATTAAGACCATCAATGGAGCTTTTAATACCATTTACCACTTCCAAAAATTTCCCTCCCCTTTCTTTTTGCCCCCTACTTTCCCTTTCTGGTTACTTAGTCATTTTTTGAAAAATGTCTAAGTGCATGGGTTGGTGGATTCACGCGTTCAGATTTCCACTGATTCTTTTATATCGCGAGTCCGATCGACTGCTTCCCCATTCCATACTCAACAAATTTTTCGATTGTGGGTTCCCTGCTAGGCGAGCTAAACATTGTGCTTCCATTGTTTCGCCCCCTGCAAACAACACCCAGACTTCCCCGATATACAAATTAACAACCAAATTCCCCTTTCTTTTTATCCTTTACTTTCCCTTTATGGTTACTTAGTCATTTTTCCGAATATGTCTCATGCTTTTATATCACGAGTCCTACTGACCACTTCCCCATTTCATAGTTGGCCACTATTTCCATCGTCGGTTCCTGGGCAGGCTTGCTCAACATTGCGCTTCCATTGTTCCGCGACCTACAAACAACACCCAGAGTTCTACGATATAAAAATTGACCGTCGAAGTCCATCATCATGCCCTATTCTGTGCTACACATTTTGCAGTTAAAAGTTTGAAGACATACAATTTGACCATTGAGCCCTCATGTCTCTTGAGTGTAACTTGTGACCCTGTTTTGAAGCCCGACCAACCTCTTTCCATACTTGGCCATTTCTTGGAATCTCTTTCACAAGTTGGTAGGTTCAAGAAATGTCCAATGCTTAATCTCTCTTTGCCATCCCCGCCACCTTCTCATTTATTTCTAGATATGCAATTATTAAGCTTTAATACTAATAGTGCATCATGCAGGAACTGTTAAGATTGTCATTAATGTCTGAAAGGCTCAAGGAGATATGTCATTAATACGAATTAAACCAAGATTTGTGGAGGGTTGTATTATCCCTTCTGAGTGTTCATTTCAAGCATCATTGAATATCTTTCGCGCGTCGTCCCATTAACGGCTTCACTAAATCGCCAATCCTTAATCTCTCTTCGTTGTCACCGCCACCTTCGCACTTTTTTTCTATGTGAGCAATTAGTAAGCTTTAATGGTAACAACTCATTATGCAGGAACCGTGAAAATTGTAATTAATCAGTGAGAGGCTCGAGGAGATATCCCATTGATAGTCATTAAACCAAGATTTGTGGAGGGTTATATTATCCCTTCTGAATGTTCATTTCAAACATCATATGGAAAAAACATACGTTCTCATTAACTTATGGCAGCAGTTCAACAACAGTTTTGTTCAGATATATTAAACTCCTTCAGGTATGATGACCAGAACTTCCATTGGTCTAGGGCATATTCTTACTAGTCATCTCCTTCCTCCCAGAAGCAAAGAAGGAGATGGTCCCTTGGTTCACGGAGAGATACATTTCAAGCCAAAGAATTCCATGGAAACCCCCCCTTCTTAGAAAACCCCCCCTACGTTGATGTCCGACACAGAGGTTGATGTGGTTGATTTCGCATCGGAAGAAGATGATATGATGGAAAATGATACAACGATGGATGATGGCAATACAGACATTGTTCCCACTCTTACGCCCAAATTAAAATCCACCATAATGGGGGGCACCTCCTGGCTCGGCGATGACGGCCCTAACAAGACCAAAGGAAGGGGTTTCAGAAAAGAAATTGATGTTAAACGCAATAGTCTCTTTGCAGCTCGAGAGTTTGAGTCTCTCAACTCGGATGGCAGTCCTCGCCCTCAGAGATGTATCCTTTCCTTTCATTTTTAGGGTTTTGGATTGGGTTTGGATTTGTCCCTGGTGCAGGTTGTGTCCTTGAAGCATTTGAATGCAAGGAAATGGTCTCTTGGTGCGCCGAGAGATATATTTCAATACAAATAATTATTCAATTGTGGGACCACTCTCATGTTATCTAGATATACAATTAACATCTTAGGGGGTGAGGATCAAAACTACGATTAGTGCAAGGAATATTCCTATTACTCATCCCCTTCCACCCAGAAAGAAGTAATTTGGACCTCTGGAATTGCTCATGCAACATGTGTCCCTGGAGTCTTTTCCTATAAGGAGGTGGTATCTTTGTCCCCTTCCGCCCATAATGAAGTAATTTGGACCTCTGGAATCACTCGTGCAGGCTGTTTCCCTGAAGTCTTTGATTGTAAGGAGGTGGTCTCTTGGTGTGTCCTCACTTTCAGTTTTGGGCTCTTCCGCTTGCCCTACAACATTTTTTCTCTTCTTCCTCATGAGAATCTTGTGAGAACTATCAATTTTACCACGAGGAGGGTTCTTATCTCCTCTTGCGTTTGAATAATTCTGAGTTTCTTTCTTACTGGGGTGGGCCATTGGAGCGATGCTCCAGGATGTCATACTCTTGGTAGTGGTATCCGGGGATTGGACACTCTTCTCACCAAGGCCTTTCCCCTGTTTCTTGTACAATTCAGTGGTGGTTTGCAATGTCTCTTGGTCACCAGCGTCAGAAGTAGGAGTGTTGTTGACCTGTTTCAAGCCAAAGAATTATTCCACTGCGGAACCACTCTCATGTTTCTTTGTCACCTCAGGTCTTCTGCAAGATGTTGAGATTTCCATAGCCAACATTGACCTTCATGGGAGAAGACTACAAGGAGCTCCTAAAAAATCATGATAATCAGTTTTGTATGCATGTTCAAGAGCTTGTCGATGGATCTTGCATGTTGTTGCACTAGATGAACAACATAGAATTGTATGCATGTTTTTTTTTTGTAACTCCTCTACCTATATTTATGACAAATATGTTCAATGCTTCGGTGCAAAGAACTCAGTCCAATGTCTATGGATAAATATATATTACCCACTATTTTTTTTTATAGATTTACTATTAAAAAATTGCCTTGGAATCTTGGTTGTTGCTTCTTTGTTGGATTTAACACCTCTTCTCGTTTGCATGATTCGATAGTCTCGTAATTTCTAAATATTGTATTGACTCGAGTAATTTGATCAAATATGGAGCATTGAACAATTGTAAGAAAATGCATTGTGTCGATCACACGAGGCTTCTATGGAAACATAAATGAATTTCACACAGTTTCAAACCAATATTCAATTCCATTCATAATGCAGATAGAACATAGAAACACTAATTCACAATGCGGAAGTTGGGGCCCCACCCAAGAATTTTCGTTCTCATATCAATCTTGTTGAGTGAACGATCTCTTATTTCCCTCTCGCTTCCTTGATTCCTTTACTCCAAAAGGAAACATTTTATTGGTTGTCCATCCCCTGGCCTCTATTTGAGCACTTTTACTTTATTAATGAAATTACCAAATTTCTTCTTCGCAAATAGTTTGAAAAAAAAATTATATATGCTAGTTGAAGTCAAATGGTGCTATGAAATCAACCACAATATTAAAATTCAAGTTCATCGTTGTTATACTTATGGTCAAGTTGACAGTACAATAAGTTTATTTCTAGATATGCAATTGTTAAGATTTAATGCTAACAACTCACCATGTAGGAAGTTTAATACTTAAAATAATATTTCAAGGCATTAAACAATGTATCAAGAACACAATTACTCCCACAAGTTGCAATAAAAACAAATCTTCAACAAAGCATTTGCTCACACCCTTTTTAATGATACAAGCACAATAGAAAATGAGTAAGTTGATAAAATATTGGACTAGAAAATGATGATTTTGCAACAATGGGGCTTGTTTGAGACCAATTCCCGCTTACGAAAATTTCCCTCCGTTGTTCTATTTTCCCTCTCTTTTATCCCCTTCTTTTCTCTCTTCTATACTTAACCAAATTCCCCTTTTTGTTTCCCCTCTACTTTCTCTTTCTGTTTACTTAGTCTTTTTTTCCTGAAAATGTCTAACTACGCAGGTTGGTGGACTCACGGGTTCACCTTTGCACTCATGCTTTTATATCACAACTCCGACTGACCACTTCCCCATTCCATACCTAGCCACCTTTTCGATCACGGATTCCTGGGCAGACGAGCTCTAGATTTCACTTCCATTGTTATGTGACCTACAAACAACACCCGGACTTCCGCGATATACAAATTGACTTCCGAACTCCCACATCATCCCCTCTTCCGTGTTACACATTTTTCACTCAAAATTTTTGACACATACAATTTGACCGTCAGGGCCTCACGTCTCATATGGAACCCTTGTCACACTATTATGAAGCCCATCTCACTGCTTTCCATACTTGGCCATTTCTTGGAATCTCTTTCGTGGATCATTGGGTTGGCGGGTTCACGAAATCTCCAATTCCTAATCGATGTTTCATGTGCCCACCACCTTCGCATTTCTTTCCAAGTATGCAATAACTGAGGTTTAATGCTAACAACTCATCATGTAGAAACCGTGAAGATTTTCATTAATGAGCAAAAGGCTTAAGGAAACAGTCACACCGACTATCCCTACACAACATGTCCAGAAACATGCAGAAAATATATTTCCATCTAATGGGATATCTATTACAAATTTCAATATATTAGCGAAAACGAGTCCGATCAACCGTTTCCCTATTCCATACTTAGACACTTTTTCAATTGCGAGTTCCCGAAAAGGAGAGATCAATATTGCGCTTCCATTGTTTCTCGACCTGCAAACAACACTCGGAGTTCCGCGATATACAAACTATCCGTTGGACTACCCCATCATGCCCTCTTTTGTTTTACGCGTTTTTCACTCAAAACTTCTAAAACACACAATTTGACTGTTGGGCCCTCACCTCTCCTGAGTATTCATTGTAACCCTATTTTGAAGTTTGGTTGACCCCTTTCCATACTTATCCATTCCTTGATTTCTCTTCTCCATCCCCGCCACCTTCACACTTGTTTCTAAATATGAAATTAGTAAGATTTAATGCTAACAACTCATCATGCAGGAACCGTAAAGATTTTCATTAATGAGTGAAAGGCTCGAGGATATCTCCCATTAATACACATTAATACAATATTTGTGGAGGGTTATATTATCCCTTTCGAGTGTTCATTTCAAACATCATGGAATGTCTTTTGTGGGTTGTCGGGTTCATGAAATCTCCAATCCTTGATTGCTCTCTGTCGTACCCGCCACCTTCGCACTTCTAAGTATGCAATTACCAAGCTTTAATGCTAACATCTCATCATGCAACAACCATAGATATTGTCATTAATGAGAGAAAGGCTCGAGGAGATCTCCCATTCACACGCATTGGACCAAGATTTGCAAAGGGTTATATTATCCCATCCAACTTTTCATTTCAAACATCGTCTGGAGAAAACGAATGTTCTCGTAAACTTATGGCACCATCTCGACAACCGTTCTATGGAGATATAGTGAACACCTTCAGGCGTGATGCCCATAACTTCCAGTGGTTCAGGGCATACTCTTACTACTCATCCCCTTCCATCCAAAACAAAGTAATTTGGACCAATGGAATTTCTCGTGAAGGTTGTGTCCCTGAAGTTTTTGAATGTAAGGAGGTGGTCTATTGGTGCGTCGAGAGATATATTTCAGGCCAAAGAATTATTCCACTATGGGAACACTTGCATGTTTCTTTGTCACCTCAGGTCTTCCGCAAGATGTTAATATTGTTGTGGCTAACATTGACCTTTAGAGGAGAAGACTGCAAGAAGTTCCTAAAAAACCATGATAACGGGTTAGACCTCTTGCCCGAGTTCCTGGAACTCAGACGACAATTCATGAAGATATCACAAGGTTGCAAGTTAGTTCATTTAGAAATCCATTCCAGGAAATTGTCTGGCTGTTTACAAGAATAACGAGACATGAATCCACAACAAGTATTTCCCACATGATTCTTTATATTTTGTATTTCGCAGTCAAGGAACAAGCCATTTTTTATTAGGGGAAGCTAATTTCCATTGAAATCTGTTCCCAATTTTCATGATTCAAAGGGGAGAAGAAATTTTATATGTCATCCTACTTGGCTTTTGTGATAGCGCATTACTATCTGCTTCCAAAATTGTCTGTGTCCAAGAAGGTAAACTGTGAATTCGATCCAGTAACCTTCTGATACCAGGCCTTGTGGATGCACAAGGCCTCCCATTGTTTTTATGAGGTTTTTAATGACTTTGTCTCATTTTTCAAATATTTATTTTTAGGAAAGGATGCTCCCCGCATGTCTGACCAGGAAACCAAGTTTTTGGACAGGAAGGGGACACTTGAACAAATGGATAATTATAGTGTGATAATGATTTTTGTCTCCAAGGAAAATCCTTCTTTCCTTCCATGTCACATTACAGAAATAATGTTTTTTACAGAAATAGCAAGGTAATACAACTACTGGTTGCATTTCTTCCATGAGAAGAGAAAAAAAAAAACCATTCCTCTCACTTGGAAAGTCAGGGACTTCGTGTTTAGGAATGTCAACAAGATTGATGAATTCGCAGGCCATTTCAACAACTTGAACTTAAGATATGATGAAAGGCTAAGAGGGTTTGAACCTAATGGTATATTTTTAGAACATTTACTAGTAGTTGTCTTCAACAATTATTTTATCCAGACACGCATGAACGAAGATAGAGAAAATGATGAAAACACTCATTCTCCTAACGCTGACAACCTAGAGACATTACAAAGCACCACTGAATTGTACAAACAACAACGAAAACGCCCCAGTGTGAAGAGTGTTCAATCCATGGCTACCACTCCCAAGAGTACGACATCCTGGAGCATCGCTCCAACGACCCACCCCAATAAGAAGGAAACCCATAATTATTTAAATGGAGGAGGAGATAAGAACCCTCCTCGTGGTAAAATTGACAGTTCTCACAAGCTTCTTGTGAGGAAGAAGAGAAAAAACGTTGAAGGGAAAGCGGAAGAGCCCGAAATTGAAAGTGAAGACATGGAACTTGAGACTGATCTAGATAACTTATTCCACAACATTGATCAGCCCGAAGACGTGATCCACCATAGTCCCCAAATGGAAATAGCTGAGACCAAATTTTTTGACGAAGATGAATCCTTCGTATTCCATGGTGTTGTTTTTGACAACGAATCTAAAAATTTAATTATTGAAAAGAGAGATATAAGAAATAAGAAATGAAAATATCATTCAGATATTAACCTTAGGAACATACAACCATCCAAAATATCTCGAATTTACCGAGCAACCGAAGATTCTCATGATGATTCCATTGGAGGCATTGAGGTGGAGAATGCCAGATTGAAGGACCGACTCAAGGAATTGGAGGAATCTTTGATTCCTATCCCAATTCTTTCTATTCCTTTAGCAATATCTGTGCCTGCCACCCCTGTAGCTAAGTTAAAAGGATCCTCCATCCTCCTTGCATCGTGTAGAGGATATGTGGAGAATAATATCAAGAAAAGAATGGAGCTAATTACTCGGTCCTGGGAAACATTACAAAGTATGGCTTCCATTGGAACGAGGGCACATGCTTTGCATGAAAATTTGCAGGTTGATTTAAAACATGAAGAACATTTCTATATAGAGATGGTCCTCCCTTTTGGCATCCATGTCGACAACATGACATATATGAGAAGAATAAGACAAGAATATCTCCCCTCCCCAAACTAGATCAAACAATTAAATGCATGCTGGAAAGAGAAAGTTAAGAACCTACATCTCATTGTCCAATCATGTCAACAAGCCATATCAAAGAAAGAAGAAGTATTCATAAAGCTGACCGAAATAGACTTAGCTGGAAGTACCAATGAGGTCCAAGACCCCAACTTAATTGTCAACTCCTTGCCCTTAACCAAGCAAGCCTTCGATGAACAAGTTGATATTTTTAAGGTGTTGACTTTAGAAAAGTTTTACAACATCCTTAAATATGGTGAAGATGACGTGGACAACTGGCTAGTGGACTATTCGGTACAAAATGAAGACATTGATTAGGATCTACGTAATCTTTCTATCGATCTAAGGGAATTAAAAATCAGGGATGATATCAATGTGCCCCCCATGAGAAGATATATTGAAGAATGGCTCCAAAGGGCAATCGACAAGCTCACCGACGAAGGGAAACAAGCAGTTGCAACGATTCCAATAGCCATCGACGAGAGAAATAAAAAGGCATTAGCAATGAAATAGCAAAGGGGGAGATAGATACCATCATAGTAAGTCTATATTGATCACATCTTGCTTTGTTTATCAATCTAGTTATTCCACCTCTTTAAATAGAAATGTCTAACCAAAGATTGATAACTTCCAATTCTTCTTTTCAAATCTTTTTCTCTACCGTCACCCACTTCTTCTTTCTACAATCCTATTTCTTGTACTTATTTATTTTATGGTCCACGAGAACCCCAATCCTAGTCTATATGACAATTGCATTTAAATTTCCAGAAATATGTAACAGACATTATTATTTTTTGATAAATTTCAAAGAAAACTACTTCAGGAACAATCTCAACGGTGCCTTGTAACCTTGTTTTCAGAATGCAAAATTAGTTATTTTTATGCATGTCGGTTATATTCTTTTATTTTTATGTGCTCATAAATTTTTATCTTCAACTATGTTGGATGTCAGGAAATTGTGTTTATTTAATTTGAATGTTTAATGTGTGTGATTCCTAGTCCTATTTCGAGGAACCTTGATATAGAGATCATTATGAATGAATTTCATAAATACATTACAGAGATAAAACATACAAGGTAGGAATGGAAATTTCGAACATGGCAAGTCAAAATCCAAAAATATATCAAGTTACATGTGATGGGGATATATGTTCTTTTTCGTATCTATCTATTGTACTACTGGTAATAGGAAAAATTACAAAATCTTATTAAGAAAATAAAAGCAAGATGAATTATGCAAACCACAATATAATTAGAATGAAAATACTTTCAAAAACTAAATGGTTTCAATGCCAAAATTGCTCTAGGAGCCACGTGTCATTATCTTCATGGATACCACTTGTAATTCATGTTGCTTTCCACATGTCCGTTGCAGTTTCCATTTTCCTATGCTGCTTATTCCCCCATACCTGTGCATTTATTCCGATTCCAACCCAGCAGGGACTACACTGCCATGCAACACTTGTTTAAAAATAGGAGAATTGTTTTTTCTATATGATCCATTAATAATTAATAGAGGATCCATTGAACATGGTTCATGAATAAGTTAAATGGATTTTTTGGTGGGCTAGGTGAGAATGGACGTATGGTAGGAGGATGTGGCATGTCCAATCACCCTAACCTCCTCGTAGGTGAGAATGTATAATGAAACTAATTTACAAATCTCACATATCTTCACTGATATGATTATCTTATGTTTTTATTCCTTTGTGGTTCACGGTGTGAACCTCGCTACATACACAATAATCCCACCCCTGAAATATGAAGAACATAGGAGGGTCAAGAATTTCGAGAATATTGGCTCACAGAGAGAAACATGTCGCATAGATGAGACTCGAACCTGGGTGGGGAGGAGAAAACTCCCCACCCCAACCAATTGAGCTACAACCACTTGGAATTGGTTATCTTAATTTATTGAGATGGTTATCTTAATTTAAAAGCTTTATAAATATTTTGAATTCTTGAAAGACTAAAATGTATAGTGCGAGAATAATATCCTTAAATTATGAAAAAATAAAAGGCAAAAGACTAATAACTTGATATTTTACCAAATAGAACAAATTAATTTTCCTCCAAAGAAACCTTGAAATCCATGAATCCTTCATTTATAGTGCTAGCGTAGATCTTAGAAGTTGTTACGCTAGCAGCTGCTAAGAGCTACTAGAGTGCTACCAATTGATCCTTCACTCTCTATTGTTGCTCCTCTTGCTTCCTGGTTGCTTCCTCCAATATTTTGTCTGCAACATCCTGTACCTGGTAGGCGATCCTGTCCATATCATCATTAGTTAAAGTATAAAATGGGGTTTCTCTATGTGCTTTAGTCTTTTTGCACGCCCCTCCTGTTAGTTCTTTCCCCTTATCCTTTTGTTTAGTTCCTGTCGTTGGGACTATCTATTGAGATTTTGTTTTTCATGGGACATGCATATCTCCTGCACTATTAGTCTAATCATTTCCCTTCTCTTCATTTGGTTCTTCATCATTCTTATATTTCTCTCCTTCCTCTTTTGGTTGCATTGTTTTCTCTACTGGGCTTTTCCAGCCATCTTTCCATTCATTCACTATTTAAACATATGTTCTCTATTGTCAACCTATAACTTGTTGGCAACCACTGGCATGTTGGGTCCTTCATGGCCTACACATACATGTGGTGCATGCCTTAAAATGTGCAATATCATTATATGTTGCTACTGTCTCTGCGTATATGGACAATGTGTGTGCAACTAGATGCATGACATTTTCCAAGTATACATAAAATGTGAATTGGTGTCATTTTGTCTTCTCTTAATCATTGTGTGCCATAATTTGGCAGATCTCCCCACCAAATTTCCACTGCCTGATGTGCACATGTGTTTATAGTAACATGGTTCTTTCGACCTAGCTAGAACAATCAAAATCAACAACCGTGCATAGTGGAATTGTCTGCCCTTTTCCTGGGCCTCAATACAATCCTGCAAAAATTGGTTCACCAAGACGATGGCCCAGTTCAACTGAACCCATTCAACACATTTTTCTGCAACTACAATGACTACAACTAGTACTTCATCCTTGTGTCATTTACGCAGCAACTTGCAAGACAATACCTGCATCGCAAACCTAACATTGTTATCATTGATGTTTTTCACGTCCATATCCCTTTTCCCTTGAAAATTCTGGAACTTTTCCTTCATCAACTCTAAGAGGGATTTCTCTCCTATCTTATTGAACAAAATGGATGGATCCTCACCGAATTTTGGGATTCCTCTAATGCGTACAATTAGTGCAGTGTCAATTGACACTAGGGGATCAATTCACAGTGTCCCCCCATGAACACAGCTAAGCAACACATTCACACATGAATTAATCTCCAAGCTTCACCCAAAATGTGGAATATCCAACAGGTTCATTATGCATGCCTTCTCCAATCATGTTGCCCACTCCTTTGTCTCTAGCAGGATATCTCTTGTACCTGATATGCTCCTAGTTCAGAATTTTTTTTCCCTCGCTAGCTCTAGGAATTTTTGTTCATTGATAATGTCATGATCCATGGATTTGAGGCCTGCAACCTTTCCAACCATATCTCCTTCAATGCTTACACCAGGTAGAATTGGTTATGTCTACAATGAGTATTTCCCATTTTCTGGTATAATGATTGGTGGAACATTATCCATCCTAGGTGGTAGGTAATATCCATGGAAACTAGCTTGTGGAGTTGAATTCGAAGCTCCAGCTACTTCCTAAACCTCTGGTGTCTCTACTGGTTGTTTTTCCTATTTTCGCGCTACTACTGACAGTGCTCCAAATTTTTGCGGGGCCATTCATCTTATGTGACAGATTCCTTCACTGGCTCAACGTCTGTTCTCTGGTAGCTAAATCTTGGATCTGGTGCACTTGGATTCTCTTTGGTTCGCTCTTTTTTTCTCTTGCTTGCATGCAACAGTGACTTACACTTAATGACCTTCTGTTGTTTTTGTGCCTTGTTGCCAACTGTGCATGTCTCTTCACATCTTAACTACCTTGTCCAATCCACCATCGTGGTTGATGAGTTGTTAAATAAATGCTTCTTAATTACCAAATCTGTCTGTGATTTTTCCCTCATATTGCCAATCTGTCGTGATTTCTAGTGGCTTTTACCATTTAATATTCTATGTTTCCTTTATGATTTGTCATTCCTTCTTTGTAGACGTTGTTTCCGTGCTTTATTGCTTCCAATGCTCTTGTAATTTCCAAACTACGAAATGGTTCTTGCTTTTTCATCTATGTGCTTCACAATCTTCGTCCTCTATGTATTTTTTTCTAAATTGACGGAGTTCTATTCTAATTTGTAATAACCATTCTTTTTGCACTAGTTTTTATGCCTTAATAATTCTATAATCTTCTCCTTTTTTCTATATCTACTTTTTATTTGATTTTCTTCCTTTTTATAGTTTTATTTGTTTTTCTATATTTGTTCATCCTACTATAGTGCAACTTACTATGATACATGTGTTCTGACGTAGCCTAGATTACTTCGCATATTGTCGGTCATCTCTATAGAGTTTCAACCGACTTCCTTTCACCATTCCTCTAAGCACTTCTCCATTTAGGGTTTCCAACTACGCATCACCTATCTTTGTTACATGTTGAATCACATAAGGTCCTAACCAGTGCATTCTAAAAGTTCTTAGACACTGCATGAATGTGATTTCATAGAGTAATACCAAATCTCCCACTTGAAACATTTTATGTTTAATGTGTTGGTCATGCCAAGCCTTCTCTCTTGTTGTTTGAACTTGTTGATGGAAACCTGCGACAAACCGGTCTTCTTCAAGTTGTACCAATTGTGATATTCTCTCACCTACTACGCCATATTTTGATAGATTAGTGATCTCTACAATGTGCAGGCTCGCTAGAATAAAATTCATTAGCATCACTCCTTCTTGCCCATAGACTAGCCTAAAAGATGTATGTCCTGTCAAGTTTTTACTTGTATTCCTATAATCCCATAACACTGCAGGAACTCTTAACTCCCAATCGTCTCTCCCTATGTTGCAATTTTTTTTCAAAGCATTCTCCAAGATTTTATTGAAATATTCCACTGTTCCATTTCCCTAAGGATGATACAGTGTACTCTTTTGATGATGAATTTGGAACACCTTAGTCAATGTTGTAATTGTTTTATTCATAAAGTGTGTGCCTTGATCACTGATTAATATGCACGAACATCCAAACCTTGTGATTAGATTCTTGAAGAAAAACCTCACAACAGTATCTACGGTGCAATCTATAATGACTGTTGCTTCTTCCCATCTTGTCAAGTATCCACCGCAATGATTATGTATATTTCCCCTGGTATGATTTCTTGTGGGTTGATTGGCCCTACAAATTCTATGGCCCATTTCTCAAATTCTTGCAGCATAACTAGTGGATTAAACGATATTTCATCCCTCCTAGAAAACTTTTCCACTCTTTGACATACATCGCATAACTGACAATATTCCTTCGCATATTTGTGGAGTGTACGCCACTAAATCCATATACACAAAATATTATTTGGATTTTCTCTCCCCACATAATGTCCTCTTGCAATCCCGTCATGTGCTTCTTCAAGTATCATCGGTCTCTCGTGTTCCAGCACACAACGCCTCAATATTCAATCTACACTCAACTTGTATAAATTCCTTGTAATCAACCGATAATCTACTTCTTTCACTACTAGTTGTTTCTTATTCTCAACCATCATGTCTGATGGATCCATCTCTGTATTTGAAAACTGCACGATGTCTGAGAAGTAATCATCCACCATCTTTATTGCAAATAGTTGTGCATCAGGGAAACTATCATCTAAATTTCCTACATATTCCCTTGACAATATGCACGATAGACTATTTGGCCCTACATTTAGCTTCCCCGGTTTTACTACAACCTCAAAATCATATTCCTGGAACAATAGTATCCATATGCATATTCTCCCCCCCAACACTAACTTGTTAACTAAGTATTTTGATGCAAAATGGTTTATATACATCTTAAAGTGAGACCCCAATAAATAATGTCTGAAATTTTGTATCTCATAGACCATTTCCAATCCTTCTCGTTCTATGGTTGTATAATTTTTCATTGTTATGGACAACTTCCTACTTGCAAAAGAAATTGGGTGATCTATGTCTCCCTCCCTTGGTTGAGATAGTACTACACCCAACGATATGGATGATGTATCTACATGTACATGGAACTCTTTATTCCAATATGGAAAGATCAAAATCGGTGCAATCACAAGTTTCTGCTTTAAGGTGTCCAACCCCTTCTGACAATCCTTGTTCCATTGAAACTTGGCTTCATTCTTTAATAACTTTTTCATTGTTGTTGTGATTTGCGCACATGCATTAATATACTTTCTATAACAACCTGTATGACCCAGAGTTTCCCTCAACTATCTAACTGATGTAGGTGGTTCAAAATTTAGAATTACTGCAATCTTGGTTGGATCTACTAGTAATCCATGTTTTCAAACTACATGTCCCAACATAATTCCAAACAATGCACAAAAATTACACTGCTTCAAGTTCAGCGAAATATGACACTGTCTACACCGATCCAACATTATCCCGATGACTTCTATATGATCCTTTAGTAGACTGAACACAGTCCAATCATCCAAGTACACTTCAAGGAACTTATGGATAAATTCCTTGAACGTTACCACCACTACTCTGGAAAACACTACAGGGGCATTCTTCAAGAAAAATGGAATTACTGTATATTGATAACTCCCCCACTATGTCTCAAAAGTGGCCTTATGTCAATCCTCCAGCACAATTTTTATCTAATGGTACTCCGAGAATCCATCTGTTAAGGAATAATTTTATTGGCCACCTACGTTCTCTAGTACCTCATCTGTGAATGGTGTTGGGAATGGGTCATGTAAACACGTGTCATTCAACTTTCTCAGATCCATGCAGATCCTGATTCCTCTTATCTTATTTTCATGTACTACCATTGGACTGATCCACTCAGATTCTTCTATCAGTTCAATTATTCTTGGGTCCAACATCTTGTCTATTTCAACTTTCACCTTTTCCTTGTACTTTGTATTTAACCTGTAAGGCCTCTGTCGCACTGGCTTAGATCCTTGTTTCAACAAAATATTCATCTCACCTAATTCCCCTGCTATCCCCTTCATCTTTGAAAATGCCATCGGGAATAGGTTTGGATATTTGTGCAACAAGTCTAGAATCTTCTTGATTGTCTCATCGCTCCAGTAATCCCCTATCTATGAGAACTTCAAATTATCTATCATCCCAATGTTTACCTTCCACGTTTTTATCGACTTGGTGTATGTGGCAGATTCAAGTTCTAGCCCTTCTACTGCGCATTATCCTTCTATCTCAGGTACTTATACGTTTCATGGATATCCTCATCATGTTCTTCCTTAGCCACATCGTAGCACTCCAATTACTCCCTAATAGTCATAGTAGCTCTGTGCACACTGCGTACTAGTACCACCTCCATCGACCCTTCTTCTGAGAAGATCTTCGTTCAAATAGCCTGTAGCATTACATCTATTGATGGAGATTCATGTCCAATTGTAAATGTGACTTTGAATCTCTACACCAACTCTTCCCATCTTGTTGTCTCTCTGAGCATTTCCAATTCCAAATACCAGTTCCTTGGAATTGTGTTTAGTGTGTGTATAAATCTGTGCATCCATTATGTTTCCGGTATTGAACTCCAAAAATTCTTTCACTGCTCGACATGACTCATTGGATCACTTTATATTGTATACTTTTATGTAGTGTTTTCTTCCTCGGTACCAAACCTTAATTACATTAGTCCTTTTCATTATGACCAAAATTTTATTCCCTCTTTGTGTGCAACCCACCATCTGGCTAGAGTCGCTTTTAGGAAAACATATAGTGCTAACATCCTTTATTTTTCAGGTACCTCCAACTAAAATTCCATTACAAATAAACTTATATCAGTTAATCCATCATACCTATGTGGATCATAGAACTTTGTTCCAATCTAGCTCAAGGATCGAGTTATGCATGCACATCATCTAGTTGACACTTTGTGCATTCTTTTCTACCAATGCTCTAGACCTTCTTCAGAATCTAATACACACGAACTGATACTTCGCCAACTTATCACACCATCTTCAATAGGGTTGGCATAATCATCCATATACACGGTCATGTTGTATAAGTTGTCGATGTCATTTCCTCTAGTTGGCTCTATGTATCACTTTCCTTCTGATGGGTCCAAGGGTGTAGTAACTTTCAAATATTCGACTTCAAATATCATCTCCAACCTCTTCAAGTTGATGATTGATTGGTTATAAAAATCCCATTCCAATCCCATTAGTGTTGGATATGGTTCACTGTCATCCATGATCTCAATAACTTCAAAGTCTTCCATGTTGTGCACTGCATCTATGTTCAAAGGTACTACTGTCAAACGACCAATTGGTACTATTTTGTGTTGATTCACAACCCTTAACTGAACAAGAGACATATTATCTCAGGTTTTCCCATAATCTCCCATGTATGCTTAGGTAAAAATTCACATCAGATCCCAATTCCAAAATAACAATGTCCACATCATACTCCTCAATTTGCGCACTAAATCTAAATTCTTCGTTGGTCCTCTTCTTGCGCCGTACCTGGTTTACCATCCTTAGTGTGATGTGAGTTTCCCTTCCTCGTGTACAATGATCAATCATGTCATATAGTGTACTCAACACAATTTCATCTCTCATTAGCTCTACACAACTTCTCAAAAATTTGGTTAGCATCATTTCCTTTCCAGTTGGTTTCTCAAGCATGATGCAATCTTTTATAGGAGGCAATCTTTTCAGTCTGAGTACTTATTTTCTTTCTCTCTAGTATGTCTCCTTTTCATGTTGAGGATTAAAGGACGACATAGGCCATACTGAATTCCTTACCCATTTCTTAGTATGCTTTTCTTCACTCGTCATATCATCTCATGTTATATATCATCCATGCATAAAAATTGTTATTCTTGGTCCCTCGTTGCATTTTTCAGCTGATATTTTCTGTACATTTTTCTTTGGATTCTGGTTCTGGTTTCCTCTGGCCTGCCATTTTGCAACTAGTTGGGGAAAATATTATTTCGCATGGTCTAGTTATTTGTAGTATGTGCACGTTGTACACAGATTCAGGAAGTCATGAGCCAAGTGTCATGGTTGATTACAGTTATAACATATAATCAGTCCTCTTCCTCCTCTACCAAAATTTCATCTACCTCATCCTCTGTCAAAGTTTCCTCTATTCCCTAGATTAAAGCCTCTTTGAATATTATATTGCGGACCACCCCCTTCTATTGCAACATTCTCCTCCTGAATCCTATACATATATGAAGTGTGCTCTCTCATTAAGTCGAACACATGAAAATCCTTCTTTCCATGTCGCACTGAATTGAAAAAGTTGCAAAACAAGTTCCTTGGGGTATTTTGATACTTCTGCAGTAATGGACACTCAGTTGGGTGATGGCCCCATTTCTTACATATCTTTTAATATCCCCCTCTTGGTAATGGATTCAATGCTCCCATCACTATATATTGCACAAATGTCAGGAGCGTCCATGTGATGGACTTCAGTCCTACATCTGGTACAACAAGATTGTTGGTGTTTCTCCATTCCCTTTGTGAGTTCTGCCAGTTGAATCATCAATTCATCAAACTACGTCTGACATTGCACCATCCCTCCATTATCTCCTATAGGAGATGATTCTAATTTCATTGCAATTTTCAATGCCTCGGGCTGTGACACAACCTTCTGTTGAATCAATGGCCTACGAATATGTGGTAGAATCCCTGCAATAAACCATTCTTGATGTTTTTGATTGGGGAACCCGAAGGTCAGTATACCCATTAGTTTCTTGAACCTTTGATCGAAGTCCCATACTGACTTTGTTTGTACCTGTTTAATCTCCTTTAGTTCTGTGATGTACTGCAACTCAGACTTTGGCTTCTTGAATTCTTTCAATAACTCTTTCCTTATTTCTTCTAAGTCCTATCCTGCCCTATAGGTGTGGTACTATGCAACTTCATGTACCAGACCAACGTACAACCTCTAAATGTTGTTTCCAATTGTGAAATATTCACAGCCTCATCCTGTACCTTCTTTGTGACCCAAATTTTCTTGCAGACAAACAAATGTTGTTCTGGGTCCTCTCACCCAACTCCCTAGAACTCAGGTATTCTAAGGGTGTTTTCTACCCCTCCCATGTTGATTTGTGTATTCTCTCTTCTTGGTGATGCTGGGTGACTCTAACTTTGACTATGCGCACTATTTACATTGCTTTGATTTCTACTACTCTATCATACCTGGATAACTACAATTGATTTTGACAAGTCTTCAACTGTTATTTCTGATTGTGGTGATGCACATGGGGTTGTAGATTCGAAAAAAGAACCTTTTTGAATGGTACTTAATGGTTCTTCTATTACTGGACTAAACTAAAACTCTCCTTCTTCTCCTCCTATATATGGTATTTCCACTATTTGGATGATTGTGCAAGGCTATCTCCACTCTGGCTCACTATGCGACTCTCCTTTCTCAACCCCAATATTTTTTCTCTTGTACCTCCTTCCTCCATGAAATAATCCAAACTTGTCTTCTTCCTCTAGTATACCCTCTTCAATCCTCTGCATCCTCAATCCCTCCTTTCCTTCTTCATTGCTTCCTTCATTCTCTCATATTCTCAGCCTATCCTCTTATTGTCCCTCATTTCCCCTATGTGTGTGAGGCCCCCTAGTAGTTGGATTGCATTGGCATTACGCACTTGTCACACAACAACATCTTTATCCACATACCCATTGATTTCATGAACCTCCTGTGCATACCTTTGAAGAATTCCCTTTCTGCAACATTGTATGATTGGGTACAATCTACTGCAAACTATGTAATATATCCTCCTAATATGCTATCCAACCATAAATCAACTACATGACTAGTTGTTTTACTTACATAATTCAACTATCTTACCAACTCAGGAGTCCAATTCCTCGACACTACAGTTATGTACCTTCTAGTACTTTGCAGTAATTTTTCTATTCATTCAGTCATAATAATTGGAAATTCTCCAAATAAAATTTCATGTAATTTTTTGTATACATACCTTTGCATCCATTGATTTTCACTCATCAGAGGTTTTATGTTCTATTGTCGATAAAAATCATGTTCCTTCCTTTCCAACCATTCTGATATTTATTTCTTAGTCAAGCTCCCAAAACATTCCCTCAATCGCAAATTTTGGGTCCCGACACAGGAACCATTTGTTGGCACTGCACACAGTTTGTTAGACCCTAGGTTCAAGTTATATATGACCAAAAAAACCCACCAAACACCGGCCCTTTCGGCATCACCTGCTTGCGCAGATGAAGTCTCACCCGAGGTATCTATTGGGACTACAAGAACCAAGTTTCTGCAATAGTAAGGGAAGGGGAGGCGATCATTCTGTTCATTCTTACTTATTACTTATATGTGCGTAATTCGGTCCTTTTTTGTATTAACTACTTAATGATTCATATTCATACTATCATTATATTCTATATTAATTTATAAACTCATTATTGTAATAGTCATGATTATTGTGCAAGGATTAAACATCACACAACTCTGATATACTATGCATCCAAACAAAATTCATAAGCAATCACATAAAAGACATACAACATGAGATTTAACATGGTTCACTCAAATCTAAGCTACATCCACAATGACTGGCTTCTTTATTAGGTGTTTAGTAATTTCTTTAGGCTTTCGCACTGTGCTTACAAAGATATATCATGTTTGTCTTTCTCCTCTCCTAGCCTAGCCTCTCTGCAGTACAATACTCTCTCTCTCTCTCTGCATTATCCCATACATTCAAACATTTATTCTCTCCCTTCCCAACCTATCCTATCAACCTTCTTACTGACATGCATTCTTAGTAGTTTCTAACAAAATCCACAACGCTGCCTAAGAATAACACTGTCATCCATCTTTTTCATCTGCTTTCTTCTCCTTCTTTATTCCTCTTCCTACTTTATTATCCTCTTTTATTTTATTTTTTGTTTTACTATGCTTACTGCGGGTTATCCTTATGGGTGGACCTCAATTGTGCACTTCCTTGTCTTTCTTCTTTTCATCTGTGCACCTCTTCTGCGCACTTCTTCTATTCTTTGGATTTTTCTCAAAATTTTATTCCAAAACTTCTTGCCAAACACCATGTGAAGGGAATGTCTTGTGTATAGGAAATATAGTTGGGAAGGCATCTGATAAACCCCGTGGAGGACCTGAGTTTAGTGGAAAAGAAGGGAAAATTGTGTTGCTACCAGTGGAGTGGAGGAGAGTAACCTCCCCAATCCATTCCTTCACTTGAGGAGACAACTATGAGATAAATCCCCTAGTGGTATCATGGCCTGGCATGTGGGTGGCCTACTTTCAAAGTTACTGAGAAAGAAGAGCCTATGGTTTGGTGGTAAGGTGTACACCCATAGTCAGTTGTTTGGTTATATTATTCAATGAACATATAAGTATTTCTTTACTCGGTGTAATTGAATGGAAACAAAGGATTGATGCATGTAATTGTGTTGTAAATGTGTATGTCTGGTTAATGGGTTTGATATTGTTCTATTGGGAATCCTTTATACTTAGATTATTGATTAATCAAATGGGATTACATGTGTGTTGCACATATGAACAAGAGAACCATGTATTTTATATTAAATAATAGACACATTTCATAAGGATATAATGGAAGTAAATTCATGACTAAAGGCATGACCTTGAAAGGAGATAGGTAAGGATGCATCTATGATTCTAATGTGCACAGTGATATGGTTGTTGTAATGGGTTTTCCATGAGAGGGAACCAAATCTATAAGATAATAAAAAAATTGTAAATCTTGAGAGGAAGGAAGTGTTGGAACCTTCCTTTTAATATATTAACAATAAATATATCTCAAGGGAGGCCCGAGAAGGTCGATAAATTTTAGATACCTAAAATGGTCAAGTTCTTATATGGACTGTCACTTTGAAGAAATCCCTTGTTTGGGTTAAGGAAATTTAAGCCCTGTATAAAACTCCTAATTTTAAATGGAAGAGTTGCAGGATGCAAACATTCACTGAGATAGGAGAAGAATTCCTTACACAATTTTGTGAGTAAGGTGATAAATTGTGAGTAAGGTGAGATCCAAGCAGGCCCGGTAAAACCTTAGAAAGACTTGGAAGAACCCTTGTTTTGATCCATAACAAATCACCATCATCGATATAGTAGAGCGGGTAAATCTTGACCCTTCATCGGAGGGCGCAAAGGTCGAAGTGACCAAATGAAACAATTATAGGGAATCCAATGACAAACGAGACCTCGAGCCTTTGATAATCGTTGATTTGAATTAGTGGATGGATCCTGACCCTTTGTCGGAGAGTGTAGTCATCGAGTGCTCGAGTGCAAGGTTGCATGGATTCCAATTATGAGGGAATCTACTATCCAACAAGAGTTGTTTATCTGATCCAGGAGGATATCGGTGGCCACCCACATATTCCAACTGGCTCAAAACAGTCTTCTGGAAATTTACTATTTTTAGTAGTTTTTCGGTTCCTAAAATTCAGGGGGAAATGTTTAGGGCCTGATAGAGAACCTCATCTATGGCCAATGGCATTGAGCCCCAAAATTTAATATCCTTGATGATACCTTTCCAACGAGCTATCGTGCACTGCAAACGAAGATTGTATGCCAAAGATACGCCCACGGGAAGTTGATACACCAAACTACCCAAAACGGGGTCCACAAAACTGTTGGCATTTCATCCTTGGGGGTTAGGTTTTAGATTTTATTTATGTTAAAAAGGAATTTGGAGACTCATATTCATCTTCATCTTCTTACGAATGATTGTAGTCGTCACATCTCTTCTCAGAGATAAGATGCCACCATTCTAGCAAGTTCATTCACTCTATATTTTACAGTTCTGTACATTTCGCTCATTGATAGAAATTGTGTTTTACTGTATCTTTGTGCTTATTGTTATAACTCTACTATATATCTGTTATATTATTGGATATCTGATATATATATGTACATTTCTTTATTATATCTCCACTCTCATTTCGTGCTGAAAATAATCTGGATCAGTGGTATTAGAGCAGGCTGCTCTTGATCATTTTTCAGTGCATCTCCCTGACGAGGTCTGAGTATAGCAAGTTGGGTCTCAATATTATCCCTCTTGAGGATAATCACTTTCACACGCCCAAAAAACCCTCTATGGCGGAAGAAAATAAAAATGGTGGAGCAGAAGATTCTATTAATCGGTTGCTTGAGCAAGCTCTCATGTGATAGAGGGATGAAATGATGGAGAATTTTTCCCACGACCTTCAATTCCTACCAATAAAAAAAGGTGTGTCTTCATAAATCGACCACTTTGGAGGCACCTCGCCTTTAAAGGGAAAATATTACCTTCACAGTCCTTAAGGCTCTCCCCCATGTCAAACATTGGTGGGAAACTTATTCGGAGAAAATTTCCATAGAGGAGTCTGGAATATATGGGGCCGAGCTCACTTGGGATTGTTTTGTGGATGCGTTGATCCAGATTTAGAAGTGGAACAAACTGATTAACAGACTGAATATAATAAACATAGAGATATGAATAATAACACAAATATCCAATGAACAATAACTTCTATTAAATAATTAAATACAATGAAACTGTAAAACTACAGAACTGAAACTTGCTCGAATGGTGGTAGCTATCTCTGAGAAGAGATGTGGCTTCTATGTGCATCCGTCTAAGAATAATGGAATATAATGAGGCTCGAGTCCCTTTTCATATTACTCATGAATGCCAAAACCCTAGACATCCAAAAACCTAGCCCTAGAAGGTGAAACACCAAAATTCATGTGGGCCCTATGGGTAAGTTGGTGTAATTTGGTACCTCAACTTCCTAGGGTCATAACTTTTGCATAAAACCTCTGTTTTAGGCCCGTGATATCCCATTGGAAAGTTATTTTAGAGAAATACACATTCCACTGTCAAACTTCGACTCCATCTATAGTTTGACTGTGGTGAGCCAAAAAAAAAATGTTTAGGGCCCCAAAAATGGCCCCAGAAGTACAACAAGATGTGTTGAAATAAAAACATACAAAATAAGCCAGTTGGATTAGGTGAGAGGCCACCTGTATCCACCGGGAGGATGTGTGGGGCTTCAGACAACCCCATAAGTGTAGAACCCACAATTACAAAGAAATACAAAAGAACGTACTGGACAAAAATGGACATGAGGAGCCAATTGGAATAGGTTGGTGGCCACCAATATCCATCTGGATCAATCTTCCCCCTTTAGGAAGCAATGGTCTCTATTGCATTGAATTCCCCCATCAGGTGAGGAAAATTCTATTGGATTTGGCCCCAGGTGAGCCACTTGCCTTGGTGTAGGATTTGCCTTGCCTTGACAACCCGATAAAGCTGGATCCACTGTTGGCGAGTTCCCTTGACCTGTGTGTCCACTATATTATTAGTGGATTCTTGTTCCATGCAGTCAGGGTTGATCTCTATGGGTGTTAGTTTTTTTGCAATCTCAAAGGTGTCCAATATTGGTGGAAAATATGGTCGAAGGAGGTCCACATTGAAGACTAGATGCAAACCAAGGAAGGGTGGAGTGTTGAGCTCAAATGTATTGCTACCCACGGCCTTGGTGATAGTGTAAGGCACATAACAAAGTGGGTGAAGCTTCTGATGGAGCTCGATGAGACGCTCCTTCTATAGATGTAACCAGAATTTGTCGCCAACCTAAAACTGGTGTGGTACCTTGTGTTGATCATGGGGCTTCTTGTACTTAGCGTTGGATTTCTACAAAATATCCTGGACATGTTGGCGGATGTGTTGAATCTTCTCAATGAATCTGGTGGATTTTTCGATCGCAGACTGATCAGGGGAAAAGTCTGTCTGTGTGGTGGCAAGAGGAAGGGCAACATCAATGGGTCCTAAGGGCTGGAATCCTAGACCCACCTGAAATGGGATATGGTCGGTGGAACTATGGAGAGACCTGTTGTAACTGTGTTGGACATATGGGAGACTCTCATCCCATGTACGTGGATGCTTAGAATTGTACATGTGTAGGATGTGCACAATCATCTAATTGATGACCTCTGTTTGGCCATCGGTTTGGGGGTGGAAAGCAGTGGATTTTCTGAGCTTGGTGTCCAACATAGACCAGAGACTCGACCAAAAAGTGTTGAGGAACCTGCTATGTCGGTCAGAGATGATGGTCTTTGGTATCCCATAGTGGACCCACACTCGTTCAAAGAAGAGATTGGCAGTATCTGCCACTATGAAATTCTTCTTATAGGTTGTGAGGATGGCCATATTCGAAAACCGACCAACAACCAAAAAAATGTAGTCATTTCCTTGCTTAGTGGACGACAAACTAGACATGTAATCCATTAAGATGGATTCCCAAGGCTTATCGGGAATAGAAAGAGGGGTGTATAAGCCTTGCTTCTTGATGAATGACTTGGAAATGGCACAGGCAGTGCAGGATCTGATATACTTGTTGACGTCCTGCCAAAGTTTTGGCCAATAAAAGTGTCTCTGAAGAACGACCATAGTTTTCTCTATGCCAAAATGTCCTTCCACCCAACTGTAGTGGGCTTCCCAAATCATCTTTCCACGCTCGCTTACCATAACATAGAGATGGCCTAGGTGGCATAAGAGTCCATCATGAATGTGAAAATCAATGATAGTTGTGCCTATACCCAAGAGATGGTAGGTGGTGGCGAATTCCAGATCTTTCTAATAAAGTTGGGGCCACTCAGATGTTTCATGTCCTCATGAATGGAGCACAGTGGTCAGTGCAGCCACTAGAGGCCGACTGAGGTAGTCAACAACATTATTGGAGATACCTGTGTTATACTTGATGTTGATATGGAATTGTTGTAGGTAGGTGGACCACTTCTGATGGTGGTCATTCTGCAATTTCCCCCATGTCTGTATGAACTGCAAAGGCTTGTGATCAATGCGTATGATCGTCTCTTTCCCCAAAATGTAATGTTTCCATTGATGATAGGCTTGTACAATGGAATAAATTTTCTTTTCATAGGTGGGGTATTTATGGACCGTATCGGAGAGTGTCTCACTATGGTATGACATCAGATTCCCATGTTGAGTGAGAATTGCACCCACAACATAGTCAGATGCATTATTCTCAATCTCGAATGGTTGTTGCAGTTTGGGAAAGGAGAGTACTGGCGCTGAGCACAAGCGATGATTTAGATCATCGAATGCTCGTTGTTGCTCCTTCCCCCAAACGAACTTGGACATACCACCACCCTTGGTAACTTGGCTGAGGACCCATGCAATATGGGAGAATCCCAACATGAACCATCGGTAGAAGTTGGCTAGTCCCAAAAATATCTGAAGCTCAGTCAGTGTGGTCAGGGTTGTCCAGTCATGGATGAATTGGATCTTAGATGGATCAACATGTAACCCATTCTCATCAACAATGTATCCCAAGTATTGGACCTTGTTCATGCCAAAAGATCATTTTTCCAAGTTGGCATAAAGCTTGTGTTGTCGCAGATTGCTCAAAACCTGTTGAATACACTGCATGTTCTCCTCCCACATTTTGTTTAAGATGAGGATGTCATCCAAATATACTACCACAAAGGAGTTGGTGAAGGGAATCAATACATCATCCATCAATCTCATGAAAGTGGTTGGTGCAATTGTTAAGCCAAAGGGCATGACCAACCATTCATAGAGACCTTCTTTAAACTTGAAGGTTGTCTTCCATACATCGATTGGTTCGATGGGAACCTGATGGTACCCAGACTTTAGGTAAATCTTGCTGAAGAACTTCGACCACTTGAGTTGGTGAATAAGGTCATCAATCCTAGGAATGGGGTAGGAGTCCCTCACTGTGATTTTGTTTAAGGCTCTATAATCAATGCAGAGTCACCTAGTCATGTCCTTCTTTTGCACCAGTAAAATCGGGCTTTCGCAAGGGGAGGAGTTGGGTCTGATGTGCCCCTTTTTAAGAATCTCTCAGATCTGACACTTGATTTCTCCATTCTCCATCAGTGAGCGATGATAAACTGGTCCATTAGGTAGAGATGCACCAGGGATCATATCAATTGGATGCTTGACTTGGCAGTGTGTTGGTACCCTTGTAGGTGAGGAGAATATGTCTTTGTATTCTTCCACTATCCCATCCACTTGTTTCTGCTACAAAGAGAGGCGTTGTGTAGAGGCCATGGATGTGGCGGCGACCTTCTACTTACTGTGAGCACGGATCACAAAGAAGATGAACTTCCCAGACTGTG
Source organism: Picea mariana (assembly GCA_032191745.1). Taxonomy (NCBI): domain Eukaryota; kingdom Viridiplantae; phylum Streptophyta; class Pinopsida; order Pinales; family Pinaceae; genus Picea; species Picea mariana. The sequence goes on from JASDQU010101086.1 coordinate 162,633, forward strand.
AAATGACCTTACTACATTGCTTAGCATAGATTAAAGAAATAGCAATAGTCGGCGCTACCTCAGGGATCTTGTACAATTGTCTTCCCAAAGTAATAATAACACTGTGGGGTCTAGACTCATACATGGCATGATGCTTCCACAAATATGGTTTTCCTAAAAGAACATCACAAACTTCAAGGGGAAAAATATCACACGGTACCTCATCTTTGAAAGGCTTGATGTTGTAGGGCAGACGACACTGTTGGTTGACACAAAGATCTTTTCCTTGGTGAAGCCAACTGATGGTGTAGGGTTGTGGGTGCGACATCATTGGAAGTTCCAGCTGCTTGAGGACCTCCGCTGAAATTAGATTCTTCTCACTACCATTGTCGACAATGAAATGAATCGAAGCCCCCTTGACCTACATCTATGAGTGAAAGAGGTGTTACCCTTCCTCTTAATCTTCTAGTTCGCTTGGTCAGAATTTGGTGGTAGCGATAGTGGCATTGGGTTCAACATCGATAATCTTCTTCCCTATTTCAGGATTTGACTTGGAATCAGAATTGACCTCTTACTCAGATGCCTTCAACTTGACTACGAGGGACTTCTTGGAGCGACATTCTTCGGTGTTGTGCCAAGAAATTTTATGGTACTCACACCATTTTCCTGTGTCCTTCCTTGTCTTCTCATTTCCCTTCTTGTGTTGCAGCTTGGAATGGTTGTCCTAAGGGAAACCATCTCAACTCGGTCCCTTCTTGTATGGGTTGAGGCTACCTTTTCCTTGCTTCAGCTGTGAGGGGTTTTCAAATCCAAACTCTCGTCGTTTCTACTTAAATTTATGTTCGATCTTGACATCGTATCTATAATTTGTGCCTAATGAGGCGATGTCCAGGAACTCCATTTCTGTTTGAATGCATCTATGCAAACAGTCGTGCTATTTGAGCACCAGATGATGCTAAGAATGTTTGATACCCAATTTGGTGCGTAGGGTATGGAAAATATTGGTGAAGTCTAGTACCCTTTGGTCCCTTTCTTGATATAGGGTGGTCCATCTGGTGTATTGGTCCTCATAGCTTCCAACAAGGTAGTATTGTTCCCAAAAGGAATCCCATGTAGGGACCACCACAAAAATTTCATATTCCTCCATGGCCCTTTGCTTAGAGTAAGTATCCGACTAGTCTTTAACATGGGGAACAGCCTTGAGGAGTGCAAAAGTGATCTTTTTCCTATCGAAAAAATTGTGGACTGAAAAATATCCTTCGAGCAAATTCAACCATTTATCTACAACATCCACATCTATCAGTGCTTCAAATAATGGAATATCAAAATTTACCTATACCTTGAAGGGGGTTTCATGGTCGATTGATGAAGATGCTTCTCCCATGGGAAATCGTTGAAGGATCTGTGCAAAATTGTCCATCATTTCATTCCTTTGTCAGGTGAGGGATTCCTCGAGCAACATTTTAATAGGATATCCTTCTCCATAATATTTATTTTCATCTCCCATGGGTTTTTTTTGGGCTCGGTGCGACCAATCTGTTAATGGATCGATTGGTTCGAGTCCCAACTTCTTGTACCCAGACCTTGTCGGGGACATGCATGAAGAAAACCAAATGAAGAGCATACTGCTATGATACCACTGATATGGATTTAGGAGTGAAATGAACTGATTAATAGACTGAATACAATAATCACAGAGATATTAAGAATAACACAAATATCCAGTGAACAATATCTTCTATTACATAATGAAATAGATTGAAACTGTAAAACTGTAGAACTAAAACTTGCTCGAATGGTGGTAGCTATCTCTAAGAATAGATGTGGCTTCTATGCTCATCCTTCTGAGAAGAATGGAATACAATGAGTCTCCATAGGCCCTTTTCATATTACTCATGAATTCCAAAACCCTAGACATCCAAAAACCTAACCCTAGAAGGTGAAATGCCAAAAGTCATGTGGGCCCTATGGGTAAGTTGGTGTAATTTGATACCTCAACTTCCTAGGGTCGTAAAGTTTTCAAACGACCTCTGTTTTAAGCATGTGATAGCCCGTTGGAAAGATGTTTCAAAGAAATACACATTCCACCATCAAAATTTGACTCCGTCTACGATTTGACTGTGGAGAGCCAAAAGAACAATGTTTAGGGCCCCAAAACAGCCCCGAAAGTACAACAAGATGTGATGACATGAAAACATACAAAATAAGCTAGTTGGATTAGGAAAGAGGGCACCCGTATCCACCTGAAGGATGTGTGGGGCTTCAAACAGCCCCATAAGTGTAGAACCCACATTTACAAATCATTACAGAAGAATGTGCTGAACAAAAATGGACACGAGGAGCCAGTTGGAATAGGTGGGTGGTCACCAATATCCACCTAGATCATGCATTCAAGGAACAATATTACACTATTGGAAACTATGATGACCACTACATGAGATGGACCACACTACGACAAGAGATGGGGAAAGAAATGTCATATTTCACCAATACCTTCCATATATTGCGCACCAATTTGGGTATCAAAGACTCCAAGTGACATTTGGTTCTGAAATACCGTGGGGCTCTACATAGATACATCCAAACTGAAATGGATTTTCTGTACATCTCATCATTGGGTGTTGCTTATCGATATGCTGTTAAAATCGAGCAGAAATTTAAGCACCAGAACAAATAGGAGTTCGGGTCTTCAAATCCACAACAAACAAAGCATGATAAAGATGACCCTAACAAAAAACCTCCAGAAAACTAGTCCAATCCACAAGAAAGGAAGGGTAACATAAAGATGAAGAAGGACACTAGAAAGTGGTTCGATTTCCACAAAATCCCCTGGCACAAAAATGATGAATGTCGCTCAAAACAATTATTAGTGGCCAAGATCAAAGACAAGGAGTTGAACCTTGATTCATAATTTGATTTAGAAAATAATGGGAAAAGACAGATCATTGACGCAGACCCAACTGCTACTATCGTGACCGCAACAATTCAACTAGAAGAACCAGTGGATCCTGAAGAGGGGGAACACCTTTTTCATTCAAAGATGTGGGTGAACGGGACCACACTGCATTTTATTGTTGATAGTGGAAGACAGAATAACCTCGTCTCAACAGAGGTCATCGAGTAGTTGTGATTGTCAATAACACCACACCCTCAACCATACAACATCAGGTGGCTTCGCTAGGGATGAGACCTACGTGTCATCCGACAGTGTCGATTTTCATACGGAATCCATCCCTTCAAGGATGAGGTATTATGTGATGTTTCCCCACTGGATGTCTATGATGTTCTTTTGGGCTATTCATATATGTGGAAGCACCATGTTATTTATGAGTCTCGACCCCGGAGCGTCATTGTTACTCCGGGGGGTCATCTCTACAGGATACTAGAGGTAGTTCCAACTATTGTCCCATCTAAATAGTGTCGAAAGGTAGTATCTCATACTACCAAATTCATTTTCTTCACAGTTTCTTTAAAAGGTGAACATAAGAACACCGCAACCACTGCATACTCAGTCCAAGCACCTTCTATCCAGCAGAAGCAAGTTGAAAAGATTGAACAAAAGCGTAAGGATTCATTATGAACACAATCATCTCATGTAGCCGGAATGGTTTAAAATGTCCAACCCTTCCATCCATAGGTTTGTGACAGCCTTCAACACGATAAGCAACGCAACTTCTCCAGTAAGGCAAGAAGCTCATCAAGATGCAGATTCAACAAACGTTTTCCCCTCTCCCCTAGGAATTCAACACAATGTAGACCATTTCTTCCTAGGAAGGGAGGATTGATTCAGGTGGATATTGGTGGCCACCCACCTATTCCAATAGGCTAAAAACAGTCTTCTGGAAATATACTATTTTTAGCAGTTTTTCGGTTCCTAAACTTATGGGGCCATTTTGAGGGCCTAAATGAAATTTTTTCAAGATCGAGCACCTCAATGATCGATGAAGGCTCTGATTGAGCCCCCAAAATGAATCTCCTCGACGATACCTTTGCAACGATCTATCATGCGCCCCAAACAAAGATTGTATGCCCAAGTTACGCCCCCGAGAAGTTGATACACCAAACTACCTAAAACGGGGTCCACACAACTATTGGATTTTCATCGTCCTGGGTTAGGATTTTGGATTTTCTTTATGTTAAAAAGGAATTTGGAGCCTCATTGTAACAATTATCTTCATCTTCATCCTCTTGCAAATGAGCGTAACCGTCACATCTCTTCTCAGAGTTAAGTTGTCACCATTCTAGCGAGTTCATTCAGTTTGTATTTTACAATTCTCTACATCTCTCATTAATAGAAATTGTGTATTAATGTATCTTCGTGCTTATTGTTATACCTCTGTTATATCTCTGTTATATTATTGGATATTCGATATATCTCTGTACATTTCTTTATTATATATTTTCTCTCATTTTTTGCTGAAAATAATTCGGATCATGATCAGAGAATGGGCGCAATGGAATTTCAATCGTCGTTCCATCACGATCCCCAACCTCTCACTTGGTGAGTAACTAAAAGAACAAGTGAAATTAGGGTGACATGTCATGACAACTTGGTGATCAGGGTGATGAGATGCCAACGTGGAAACTAGTGTGTCCTAAGGGTTGACACATGCCAAAAGTTGATTTATCGATGGGACAAGAGTGGGCCTAGTTGGGTCTTTGCTTTAAATATTAACCATTGATTTGGCATGGTGAGTAGATCTTAGCCGTTTTTCGGAGTAAGTTGATTGGAGTGAAGGAATTCATGAGTGGATGCGCTTTTATGATGAGGGAATCTAAGAGAGAATGTGAGTCATAGATAGATGAGCAAGTGGGCGACGTAATCTCAGCTGTAGATTTGTGTAGGCCCCACCTATTCACTTAGTGAGCGAATGAAGAGGCGGGTGTTAATCATTGGCTAACTCGAGGCACCGATGAGATCAGGGTCATTGATATTTGACTCCAATGATCGTTGGATTCGTCAAAGTAGCTCGTCGTAGAATATCCATCAAAATGGGGGTTCATGCCTATGCTCTGGCTACCCCGACAACGAAGAAGGAACGCAATAGAAACATGGTGAGCTAGGTGGAAAATTCCATGTCAACACTACATGGTGATGTGTTCAGCACGTGGGATAGTATTGTGATGTGGAGCCATGTGGGTGCCACGTGGTAGTGTAGTGGAGCTTGGCCAATGAAAACTTGAAAACTTTAAGAGGTTGTAACTTTTGATCTAGAGCTCAGCTTTGAGCATGGATACAGTCATTAAAGCTCTAGACAAGTTGAATCCATCTATGAAATTCATTAAAAGTTAAAAATTGATCTGAAGAAGAAGAGAATTTGACACCCCACCAGTCTAAAGTCGAATTAAAGGATCGGGTGTATTACACACAAACTACAAACTCTTTGAAAAATTCAATGAATTTAAATAAATTATTTTCAAGTTTAAAACTCATATTCAGGAAAAAAAAGTTATGTAATTGTTAAATTATCCCTAAATTAAAAAAATTGTTTAGAGAGAGTAAATAGTAATAATTTGTTTATTATCTTTTCTACCATTTAATTGTTTAATTGTTAGATTCTCGTAAATAAAAAAATTGTTTTGGGAAAGTAAATGATAGTAATTTGTTTCTTATCTTTTTAACCACATGTTTTATTTGTTATAACTTATTCATTCACGTATGACTTTGACATGTCCTTCCCATGAAATATGTATGGTGTTCTTATTTCCAAATACAAAATACGTATGGAGTTCTTATTAGTCCCTGCCCTTTGGGCCGAGGGACTTGTAATAATCGATTTTCATTTTTAGTATTAGTTTGGCACAAAAACCAAGTAGGCTTTTCTTGTTTTAAGATAAAGTTTTGAAAAATCATGTCATTAAAATTTAAAATTTCATATCATTTAACATAAGTTTCTAGTTGGAGGTCTTATTTGGCCTCTTCTCGAGGCATAAGAAAAGAAAACCTTAACTTTAAAGAACCCTCGAGCACAAATATGATGAATAATTTTTTCAAGTCAAGTAATATTAAAATTAATTCTAGCATTACTTCTTCGAGAATTACTTCCCAGGCATTAAATGCTATACAATTTTTGCAAAAGTTTAACCAAAGTTTTGACAATCTAAATAGAAATTGACACATACTCCCTATGCTTGTTTTTTTTCTCCCTACACCTGTTTTGAAATGCATCTACTATGCAAGTTGTCCTATCCTCTCTATTTCATAGGAAAGTGGGTTTTGGTTTCTGCTACAGCCGAAGAAGAAAACCGCAACTCTGCTACTTTATTCTGGATATTATTCATCTCAAAATCTTTGGGTTTCTTCATACAAGGTGCTGCTTACTTTGGCCTCACCTCTCGACCTCTCTGCTTGGCTGGCCGAAAGACCCTGTAAGCGGAAAGACCCTGTAACATCGTAAGTATGTATAATTATCACATATATTTTTTATTAATCCAATCACAAATAGGTTTTAATAATCTGAAATCTAAGGTTTTACTAATCTAAAATTGTGTAATTATCACATATATTTTTTATTAATCCAATCACAAATAGGTTTTAATAATATGAAATCTAAGGTCTTACTAATCTGAAATTTGAAGGCTGAAGAACTAAAACACAACTGTTTTACAACTATTTCTTATTGTGCTAATAGGTTGGATTATTTAGCAACAGAACGAACCTGGATTAGTTTGATGATATGGTCATTTTGAAACAATTTGTTTAGCAACGAGAATTTCTGAGGATGGCTGCACTCATTTTCGTAAACATTTATTTTCCTGGTTCTTGCAAGCAACACACAACTTTATGCTAGGAGATTGTATCATGGCTGGAATTTGAAGGGCCTTCACAAGGTAATTTGGCAGTCAAATATTGTCCTAAATTCTCCATAACCATGAGTATAATTGTCCAAACCCTTTGAAACATTGTATCTATTTCAGATTTATTACATCCGAGAAGGGAATGATAATGGTCGCTAAAATATCGGGTCTTCTAAATTTTAGAAATTTCAGTTTGCATTTACTGCCTCTCTATAGAGTAACTACAATAAGATAAAAATGGCATGGCGTGGAAGAGGATGTAGCTATGTAGCTATGCAGCTCGCGGGAGAACTTCAGTACCAAATATTTCGCTAATAAAAATTGAGCATCTGAAAATCAGAGGGTCATGTATCAGCTTCAGTATCGTTTGAGCATCTGAAAATCGGTCTCACGTAGCTGCCATAAATGAAAATCAAAGATAAAATTGAGAACCATGAAAGCCTGGAGCTTGTACTCATTCAAATCACACTGAATTGAACCGAACCCTTGACCTGGTCGGCCACGGCCAGGAGTCTCTGGCAACTTGTGGAGCATACTAAGAGACACATGGCCGGTCATGCAGAGAAAGAGTTGTCTAGATTATGAGGTTCCTGGGTCTTTAATAGTCACACTTGCCTTAACTGATGGAGGAGGTTAGCTCTAATAAAAATATATTTTAAATAAGTATAACTTTTTAAATAGACCGTGTCTTAAATTTAGCATAATTTTTTATATTAGACTTTGTCTTAATCACGGTAAAAAAAACAACCATTTCATTTAATTTCCAAATATATTTTTCAGATAAATTGAAAATTTGTTATTATCAGTAGTTTGCAATTAGTTTCTTCATGAATTATGTCAAGTTTCTTCGTGCGTCCTTAAGTTCAAATATAAAAATATTTATGATTAATGAGAAGAAGAGACAATCTCTCCATTACAAACCTGTAATTAATTATGTTCGCCCTTCTCGCACATACATGCTTGGAAAGGTCTCTTCTTTGAAGAATACATTTGACGGGCCTGAGCCTTCGATGTCTTAGTGTATTCTTTTTTATGCCAGGTAGAGTACCCATAATTAGGGATACTACCATATGTCTAATATGAGCATATAGTATAAACATACCAATTATTACAACCTGTGTTTCTATAATATTTACCATATATGAAAATCAACTCTCCTGGGCCATCACTATCACAGTCATTGAAAATCGGAGCTAAAATGAAGACTCAAACATCCCCATCACTGATAGAAGGAACTGTACATTGGAGGATACATATTGTGACATCATTCCCAGAGCACTTCCGTGGCAGCCATTGAGCAGGGAATCTAAACACAGGCATTATGAAAGTGACCTCTGTTGTTATGCAAGTAACCTCTGCTGCATTAAGGGCGTGTCTAGGGTTGAATGTGACAACCCAGAAACACTAAAAAAAAAATTCATCCAAAAAACACACCCAAAAAAACAATTGCATGCAAGACCCTGCACAATCATAACATATATAATGGCAATTTCAGACATAGTTGAGATAGATCATACAACAGAGATCCCTTTCAAATGGAAACCATTGATGGAATGTAGAAACTTCCTAAACTGAAGTATGAAGATCTCACTACAAGTAAAATAGTTGGCATGATAAGCCCTTCAAATCATGTTAAAACTTCTAACCTCCCAAATGAGTCAATCTCATTCCATCCATGTCAAATCTACCTGCACAGGAAAAGAAAACACGTCAATTAACCAACCTTGTCCTTTGGAAAACACAACACAAGCGCAACAATGAAATCAATAAAAAGCTTATATGCGTCTTCATATAAATGCAAATTAGCATTCAATGTACGACAAACTCTGTTGTTCAGATAATGACAGCAATTAAAACCAAAAACTACCATAAAAATACTCAACAACTAGTCAACAATTACTAATAACATCCAATTGTTAAACGATGAATTCAAAATGGGAAAACTCACTGAATGTCCCAGGCAATTGACAACATGCAATGCATACACACAAACACAAGAGAAGGGGTCTGCAAACTGGTGCAAGGTATGGTATCCCACGAGTTCTATTCAAGAGTCAATACAAGCAAGGCCTTTTCCATGACCTTTCCTGACACTAACTTGGCTTAGATATTGCAGAACATGCACAAAAAGTCTTGCCATTATGAAGACTCACCTCTCCTCGAGAACCAAAGGACCAAATGGTCTGCCATTTTTGAAATTTCATAATGCTAACAGGTCATGATAGTTAATGTTCTGGGGTAGAGATAGGGGACATTATAGGAAATTGATGGGAAAACATTATGCATCAGGAAATCTATCCAATCTGGTCCTTTGTCCAATTAAAAAATTGTTTTAACTTATTTTAAGATTAAAAAAAATTGTTATTTCCAAAAAAATTCAACTTAATAATTACAGAAGTGAGCTCTTTCTACTTATGTGATGATACTTGTAAGCCTGAGTATAGTGTGAACGCTAATAATACCATGGACTCCCACTATTGAAAAGCTCTTGTTATGCTTATATCACGGTTCCATAATTGATAGAGCATTCCATAATCAATGAACAATGCAAACTAAGCACATAACATCAAACATCTCATTGAATACGTCTAAATCATTGTACCATCATAATCACATAAATATGACTTGGATTTACAACTTAGTCGTTTCAATTACCTGTTTTAGGGGTTGAATTTACAGGTTTAAAACAAATCTTGCAGACTAAACTTTTTTTTCTTTTTGTAGTGTCATTGGCTTGAATTGCACTTTCAGTGTCCCTTCCTTCTTGGCAGGGACTTGTTGTTACTCAACTCCCCTTGTTTTCAAATACAACATTTGTATCTTTTCAAGTTGATGAAAAGAGATTCATTTTATTCGCAAAAGGCATTATGGTTATTATATCATGGTTATTAAGTAAAATTGGAAATCACACATCATCAATTATGATACGACATCTTAAACTTTAAATATTTTCCAACTTCCTCATCATAACTCGTTAAAAAAAAAAAGACATTACTCATCATAACTCATTAAAAAAAAACATTACTCATCATAACTCATAACTTAATGCATGATGCTTATGAATTGCCTTCATATCATGGTATAGCGATCTTATCTCAACGACATTTATGTTCACAACTAGAAAATCAATGAAAAAACTATGGTAACAGGTAAGTGGACGGAGGCGCACGAGAAAGTAAAATTTGGTGCGTTCAACGATGACGGGCGAAGCGCCCCCCGCCGCGTATTGATCTGTTGCAATCTTTCATAAAATCAATGTCTACTTCG
>JASDQU010101086.1:236942-262428 GCA_032191745.1 Picea mariana
CAGCTTCCCATCCTCCCTATTAAACCCATGATTCTTCACTCGTACTCTATGATTCCCTTCCTTACTACCATGGCGTCACATCCCTCACCCATCCCTCTGCGAACTCCAGTCGGCTTGTGGGAAGTTCTGGTTTGTTGTTCCATCAAGTGTATGCCAATACTTCCTCCCTCAAAATTTTGGCTTATCCTTCTTTCTCTCAGTGCCACTACAATGAAACATAGGGTGCTCATATTGGATCATGGTCTACTTTCTTACCCTGCTTATCCCGTCTACATTCTTCACTTCAACAATGATTTTCAGACCAGCCCAATTATGTGCCATCCCGCCAACATGTGGCGAAGATCCAAAGCTCCTTTCTCCTGCCTGATGTTCGTCTCGGAGGAACTGAAGGAGCAATTCATCTCATTGTGTGTGGATGTCATGCATGCAGAAGAGAGAACATACTCTAGGATTAGATAATTTCAACGGGAAAACCAGGGGTTGCGAGATGAATTGGCTAATATGCAGGCTCAACTGTACCAACAAGAACTTTGGCACAATCATGAACTTGCAATTTCTCTTCGAGGAATAAACAGAAATAGAAGGAAATTGGAGAAATTGCACAAAAATTGGAAAATCCTTTAAATCATCCTCAACAACCAGTGAATTCTAATGACTCAGTTGGGTCAAGGCTCCCTTCAACCTTCCATTTAGCTGCAAGTAGTGAACACCCCTTAGCTCCTCCTGCGCTAGCGCTAGTTCCTGTCTAGCCAAATACAACTGAAGGAATTCATCATCTAGAGGTGAATCCAGCGACACTTCCAACAGATCCTTAGGAGGATCCAACATTTTTCCAAAATAACTAGTCATGTTTTTCAATGAATTGCAAATTTTTGTTAATTTTGCACATTTTTGTAGCCATTTTCACATGGAAAAATAGCAGTTCCCTTTGGGCTGGTTGTACCAACATCTTTAGTATTCAATAGAAAGTTAGTTTTTTAGGAGAAGAGAAGAGATTCCACTACTCTTCCATATGTATTTTGTGGAAACTTTTACTCATTTTTAATATATAAAATCCCAACCGTTTCTATTAAAAAAAAAGATCTCTGAAATCGACAGACATCCAGATTTCCTGGGTCTTTTTTCTTACAATCAAAGGATTTGAAAGCCAGTACAAATTTGTAATGGGATAAATTATTCCGACCTTCTTTAATTTCTCCAATTCAATCTTTACCATAGGTTTCAGTTTAGGGTTCATCATCCTTATTTTTTTCTTGACAGGTTTTTCTTCTTCTCTCAAAGGAATGATGTGTTGGAATATTGTTTTAACATAACCTTTCAAATCGACATAGGTCCACGGGAACACATCAATGTATTCTTTAAACAATGCAACATATTGATCAACTTCTTCAGTGGTGCAATCAACTCCCAAGTTGACATATTTCGGGAAACTATCAGTTCCAATATTGACTTTCTTTTTTCTTGCACTTTTCGAATTGAAACTTCTTCTAGGAGATTCTAAGCATGATCATATTTTGTAAAATGATACTCATATTGTATACAATCTTTAGGAACAACATTCATGTGATCGTCTTCATCAACATCATCATTCAACAAAAAAAATTCTAGCTGTTTTCCATTCTCAAACACTTGCAAATATTCCATGTTATCAGGCACAGAAGGTTGGAATGCTCTTTCTACTTGAAAAGACATTTTTCTGTGTATATCGTCTGGGTTTGACAATGAGGCCACCAAGACCAATGATTCTTGTCCCTTGGAATGAAAGAAATGTTGAGAACTGAAGGATTCCATTAATTCATTAACTCTTTTGAAATATAAATTAAGTCTTTCCTTATTGATTTTATACCTCTGGGTGACCTAATTAATCACCAAATCGGAGTCGCCAGTTACAATTAGATGTTCTATTTTCATTTCTTGTGCAAGGATCATCCCCTGAATTAGGGCTTCATATTTTTACTCATTATTAGTACATGAAAATTCTAGTCTAATAGCATGTGGATGCACAATCTTACTTGGACTCATAAGAACAATTACAACTCCACTCCTAGAGTTTGACCAAGCTCCATCGAATGACATCCTCCAATAGCCTCCAAACATACATTATTGATTCTTCGTATCTTGAACTTGATCTAGAATTTCCTTATGTTCCATGTCTAGTAAAACATAGTTTCCAATCCTAACATCTATATAATTTTCCATTAAGTCATTACCCTTCTTCTTGAAAGAGAAGGGTTTCTTGGGTTCACAGGGCACCTTAATCATTGCTCCTTCTTTTCTTGGAAGCATCATCCAACTTCCATCATTCATTATATATACCTTGATCATGGATGTCCAATCTTTTTTGAGAAAAACTCCATATGATAGAGGAAGGTCTACCATAATAATATTGAAAACTATAATAATATGGGGGGATGTCGTGATCCAAGTATAAAAGTCCTTGATTTCTCCATAAGATGACACTTTTCTAGAATCAATTGCATATACACTTTCACCAGTTTCGCAATACTTGGTGCAACTCATGCCCAATGCCTCCATGACCACCAATGGCATGATATTATTTGTCGCGCTAGTTTCAACTAAACAATTATGTAGTGTAACATCATGATTTTCAATTGAAATGTAAAAGGAAGGAATTTCACCTCTGAGCTTGGAAGTTGACTGATTTTGGCTTTGTTTTGGACTGGTAACAACAAATTCTACTTTTTTAGATGGATCTTCCAACAATTTCAATTTTTTTTCTCTTTGTTGGAGAATATTCACCACTTCTGTAAAAGGCAGAGTAATCCTTAATTTACTTAAGTCCTCTACGACATTATATGTCATCTAAGTGGATTTTGACGTCAGGTGTTTCCTTTTACTTCAAACCCTATCTGTCACTTTCTCATTTTCCCTTTTCTCATTTGTTTTTTTCTTTATATTTTTGGTTTTCTTTTTCGGTGTCATTCTTATTCTTGGATCTATTTACAAATCCTCGTGTCTGGGCGACATTTTATTGTGAGTTGGGGTCATTGTCACTTTCTTCAAATATATACATGGATGTCTCGCATCCATCCATATGCACATTTTTAATACTTTCATTAGGTGAGTAGTAGTTCTCTTTCTCAACTATTTTCTCATCATACACATCATCGAGAATAACCGCATTGGGAATAGGCTTCCTGGGAACCCTTGGTCTTTGCAGATTATCCATGTTTTCAAATCTCACTCTATTTTCTCAGGGAGGGTTCCTTCTTTTCTATAGGACTGAAATCCTCATATTTTCCACATAATTTTCTCCCCTCCTTAGTTTGATTATGATCTAGATGGATGTTGGTGGCCTCCCACCTATTCCAACTTGCTCATTTTGGCGGTTTTCCAGTTTGGAAATTTTTTCCCTAGTTTTTGGGTCCCTGACTTGCAGGGTCGTTTTGAGGCCCTAAACAACGTTTTTTAGGGCTCACCACAGTTAGAATGAGCCAGTTATCGATCTTTCCAATGGGACATAGTGTGCCTAAAACAGAGATCGTATGCCAAAGTTACAACCCCGGGAAGTTGATGTACTAACTTACCCAAATGGGGCCCACATGACTTTTGACATTTCATCTCCTAGGGTTAGGTTTTTTGGATGTCTAGGGTTTTTGACATTCCGTTTTATCGTAAAAATGCCTTTAGAGCCTCATTGTAATCATATTATTGTGAATGAGCACAACCATCACATCTCTTCTCAAAGATAAGCCACCACCATTCTAGCAAGCTTGTTTCTACTGCATTTTATAGTTTCAGCTTATTTCCTTATTGAATAGAAGCCAATTTTACTGTATATCTGTAATCCTATTTTAAGAATATTTTGATAATAATATGTATTCATTTAGTTTTTTAAATATATTCCAGATCAGTGGTATCAAAGCAGTCTTCTCCTTGTCATTCTTAATGCATGCCCCCAACGAGGTCAAGGTACAAAGAATTGGGTCTCGAGCTTGTTTCTCTTGAGGAAAAAATCTCTCACATTCCCAAATGACCTCTCATGGTAGAAGAAAAGAAAGACAAATGAATGGGAGATCCCTTCAAAATGTTGCTTGAGGAATCCCTCACGCAATAAATAAATGGGATGATGGATAGTTTTGTGCAAATCCTTTGGTGACTACCAACAGGCGACGCATCTTCCTAAAACGGAGGCACCAACCCCTTCTATTATCACATATTCTTGCAGGGGGGTGTTTTCCATTATGCATTGGCCCTTGGGTCACCAAATGAGAAAGAAGGGGGCTTAAAAAACCCATAATGTGTTTCATCCAAAGTCGGGGTGCATTGTGCTAAGGCACGCACATATCGAGACAACAAAGAATGCCACTTCAATAATTTTGAAGTGAGGAAGGCACAAAGCCCCGAGTCCCAAAATGTGAAGAATATATGGGTTGTCCAAACCATAGGGGAACGTGGCAGCAGATAAGTGAAATCATGATTTCATGAGTCAGATATTTCAGCATGGAGCACGACGCAAGTTCGTGAAACGCGAAATCCCAAAATCACAGTTTCACGGATGAGAGGTCTTGTAGGAAGAAACACCTCATTTCCTCAAGAAACAAAGCCCTGAAAACATTCGGGACAGAGCCCCAGGTCATAGCGAAGTTCATATCGGAGAAGAGTTAGCACTCGCTAAGATCGAGTTCACGGTTTCGCGAATCAGAGTTTCGTTGGGGAAATGTGCAAGTTTCGTGCAACGCGAAATCCCAAAATGTGAAATCGTGAAGCAGTTGAAGAGTGGGCCCAGGGCCACGACCCGAGGTCATATGGAAGCAGGTCCAGGAGGAAAGGTTGACACTCGTAGCGAGAGCGGCTGACGTTTGGGATTTCTCGAAAAGAAATCGCGGCTGTCGGATGCATAACAGATCTGACCGTCGATCTGATGAGGGCCACTTCATGTTTTTTGGGCATCAAGATATTTGGAATCAAGTGGAGTGGAGACTTGATAAGGTCAAAATCCTAAAGCTCCTGTGGAGATAGGCGTTGGGTCATGGCCTGAGGTCACATGCAGGTAAAGTTGTAGAGTTCATGTGAATTGCGCCAAAGGCCGAAAGCACCCGTGTTGGTCACAGAAAAATATCTGTGTGTCCTCGAGGCGCCAAGATTGACTTGAAGAAGTCCTAAGCTCACCTGGAACATTCATGGGTGTCATGCCTCATCCCGATCTCGATGAGAGTAGTTAATGAAAATGGGGGAGTTGGTTGAAACCACGCCTCACCCCATAAGTGGAAAGTTTGAAGGAGCCGACCATGGAAAACAGAGCTGTCAGCTTGTGGTACTCTTGCGGGCGGTTTTTCCTGCAAACCCATACTGATATGAGCTTGCATCTAACAGAAGAATACATGTGCAGAGTGATAGAAGAATAAGCAAATTCCGAGCCTTGAATGCAGTGGCTTGAGCATGCCTCTACTAAGGATGGCGAATTTTTTTGAGTATATATGTGGAGTTCTGCGATTTTGTAAAGGTTTTTTTTGGTTGAGAAAAGCTCATATTTTTGTAATTCTTGTGATGCTAGAGATTTTCTATGGTTATGTAATCGATTTGAGACTTTCATGTTAATAGAATTTAGTTTCTTATTTCTTTCCATTTTTTTCTGTAAAAATTGTTTGAAACACTTGGGTATGGAGGATCCAGCCGAGGATTGTTATGTTGCTATGATGTAGGTTTGATCATGGCGGTATTGTGATCAGTTTCATTAATTTCCATATGTTGTTTTTTCCCTCTCACACTGGATGTCTCGAGCATGGAGGATCCAGTCGAGCTGTCGCCTTGGCAGGATGATGGAGGCTTGATCATTCTGTTGCTGTGATTGTGTCCCTAGTAAACATATTTCAGTGTTTGAAACCTGAGCTCCAGATTTCTCTCGAGTTTGAGTTTTTCATCTTCGAGTTGTTGGATGGACAGATTCCCATAGTAGTCTCATTCACCTTTCTCACTAAGTCTTCCCTGTTCTCTCGCTTTAACTCAATTTCCTGACTAAAGTTAATGTGTCCCTCACTTCCCTGTGCATTTTCTGTTGAGTCCTGTGTTGAACATCATTCAGATTCTGATTCTGCACTTATTTGACCCCTTTAAACCAACCTGTGACATAAAACTCTGATGGATACTGGGCTTACCCTCTCTGTAATCATAGGGTGACTTCTGGTGCTAACATTTCTGGTGTCATTGTCGGGGACGAATTGAAGATTTTCCTAGGGATTGAACAACAAAGCTTATTGGTTATGAAGGTGCATCATAACTTAGTACATCAAATATTTCAGTTGTGCACTTGGCGACCCCACTAAGGCAACTCCACTGTTTCAGTGTGGATGCTTTTGGCTACACCTGGTAGCCCTTGGGAGAACACAACGATCAGATTTTGTCTTTGATGGTGAACAAAGACCAGACACACTCATTCTGCAAATCATTCACCTGGCGACTCCATGGTTGAAGGATCGATTGGCGACTCCACTGGTTCGAAATGGACAAAATTTTGGCTCAAAAATTTTATCCTTTTAATTTTTCTACTATTCCTGGTTTTCCTAATTTTTTTCCTACTTGATGAAGGAGCATCGTCAGCAGCAAGCAAGCGTGGAGGCGGAAGACAGCTGGAACAAGTGCACCACATTTTTGGCACATGTAGAAAATGTTTGAAATGTTTTCGAAAGTTTGGATGTGCAGACATTAATGAAATATTTAAGAAGGCATACTTCCATATTGTAAACAGATCTTGAGCGATCCACTCTCATCTTTAGTATGTAGAGGCACTTATGCATAGTTAATGAAAGTAGGTAGATTTGAAATTCTATATTAGACAGTTTCAGGATCTAGAGGGAAAATGACTATAGACACCCTCGTCTTTGTATCATTGTATCAATTAGGTGATTGTATGATTAAGCACATTAGCATAGAGGAGAAACAGAGAGTTGTGGAGAAGAATCCATGTACAAAAGTTCTAAGATTAATATATGAAGCTTTGATTCAGACTCATGGTGTTCTAATGCTTTCTGTGTGTACATGTTGAATGTTATGCTTATGGTTGTTTTACTCTTTCTGTTGTACATTGGCTTTTATGCTATGTATGAATGATTTCATGTTAAGTATTTGAAGTCTGAGAGAGTAAGGTAATGAGTTTCAATTGTTTCTCTTCTTGAGTAAGAGTTCCTGCAAGGAGTTTAGTGAAGTGTCTGCAAGGAGTGAGTTGACAGAATTCAGAGTTTACCTCTGAAAGATCAGGAGGGATACCATTTTTCTCATTTCAACTGAAGTGCAAGACAAGCACAGAAGTCGTGCAAGGAGTGTGCAGGCTGGCCGAGACCTCAGAACCTATAAACTAAGGTTGAGAGATTGAAGGACTGTTGTTGCAGAGTTGCACAAAGATGAGGGATTCAAATATTTAGAAATATTTGGATAAGTGTCGCAAGGAGTGCGTGCAGAAGCCTTCTGGGAGATTTAAGTTTTGTGAAGGGAAGCTTAGGAGGGTTAGGGACTTTGAATCATTCGAAAGAAAGACAGGAAGCACAAGTAGTTGTGGGAAGGTTGAATCCTAGAGAAGGATAGAAAGCTTGATTTGAGTGAAGGTTCTTTGAGGAGAGATTGAATGATCGGACTTCTCTAAGGAGAACTCCTGAAATAGCGAGGACCGTGGGATCTAGGAAAGTAGCGGGGGGGTTAAGCGTTGGATAGATATATCCTTCGAAAAGGAGAGTCAACGTGGACCGTCGATCGTGATTCGTTCAGGCGTCATATCATTTCGGGAATTCAGAGTTCGGGACTTCGAAATGCAAGCCAAAAACCTTGGCTGATCAAGTTCCCGAAATGCGAAAGGAGGTTTCATGTGCGAAGTCAAAAAAGTGGCGAGTTCGAAATTTCAGAACTTCAGAGTTCAGGGTTTTGGAAGTCCTGAGGATGGGTGATTGGAACTCAGCAGGGAGGAAAGTCCGACACCAGAAGTTGTGGTAGAGTATTTGTCGGGATTTCAGGAATCGTGTTTTCGACATTCCCGTTGACAAGGGGCAAAAAACTCTACCTCAGAAGAACCGAAATCGTGAAATGCAAAGAAAATTGAAGAAGTGCATTTCAACATTTCAGTAAGTCGGGTTTCGGGAATTCGGAGGGGGTCGTAGTGACATAAGGTTAGGGTCGAGAGTTTTGAACTCCCAGTACCCGAAAACCCAAAATATAGGGGGTTGTCGAAAGGTGGTTCAAGTTTCGAAAAGCGGAAAAAGGTGACAGGTGGTAGGAATCCACGTCAGGGGTATAGTACTACTCAAGGGGACAGTTGGAAAGTCAGGAAACCTCGCGATAGGATTTGCGAAGTCTCAAGAAAGGAGACCATTTCGGCATTTCAGAATTTTGGGTTCCGGAAGGTATAGGAGACAAAGAGTTCGAGGATAAGCCTTACAAACTCTCGGTACGCGAAATCACGCTAACCGTTGGATCAAGGGGAAGAACCATAGCCGTTGATTTTTTCCTTGGAAGCTGGACACTAGTGTTTCAGTGTTTCAGGATTCGACATTTCGGGAATCCTGTTGACAAGGGGATGAGACATAGTGTCAAGGAAATCCTGAAGTCGCGAAGTGTGGCAGAACTGGGGTGGACTTTTCAGGATTTTGGTAATTCGGGTTTCGGGACTCTGAGAGTCGAGAGGCAGAGTTGCGCATCATTGCAACTCCCGAAATCGCAAAGAGCGAAAAGTCGAAATCAGTGAAAAGGAGGGTCCAACTTTTGGTATTTCGGGTTTTAGAGGTCAAAGAGGTCAGGTGCTTGACCACAGGATTTGCGAAATTGTGAAATCCGATATCCCAAAAAGAAAAATGGAAAAGTCCCGAAGTCACTTGGGGTTTGATTGTGGGGTTTATGTCAGTGAATGATGATGCGGGCATAACTTAGGAGGGCCTGTGAATTTCACTCCGAAAGGGGGAGTAAATAATTTCTCGAGAGGAAACAAGAGAGTCAGTCAGACTCTAAAGGGCCGAAGTTGAAAGATCATGTGCGGACTCCAGCCTGAGGGTTTAGGGGTCTGCGTCACTACTGTCGATGAGTGTGTTGATTTTTTTCCCATATTCAAAGAGCATAAAGAGGACAACCCTGCCCAACATCTCCGTGAGTTTCAAGAAATCATGCACCAGTGGAAAATACATCATGAGTATGTATTATTAAATATTTTCATGTTCTCACTAGGAGGAGATGATCATAAGTGGTATCACTCCTTACCCCCTGCTAGCATCTCCTCCCTGGAGAAGTTTCATGCATCTTTCAGTAGGCACTGTCAAAGATTTTATTCCTCTGAGTTTATTTATCATAATTTTTGTGAGGAGTATGAAGACAGTGATCAAGATATGGTTGTGTCTAATGAAGGCCATGAGGATGAGGACCATGAGGAGGAAGAAGATGATTTGGGTAGCCTGATGGAGCTGGTAAAATATCTTTCTGTAGAGTTAGAGGAGTTTAAGGAAGATCTTGATTGCTGCCTTTTTGAAGGAAATGTAGAGGTTGTTTCAGTCCTAGGAGAAGATGTTCTTGGCGGCCCTGCTCATGATGGTGAGGTTGAGGATTGCATAGCCATGGAGGCAACATATTTTGCCCCTAATGCGCCTGTTGTCTCAGATTTAAATGAAGAAATAGTCGTGTATTCTAATGAAGAGCAACAGATCCCTGCTCCATATTTTGATGACTTGGGGAGAAGCCAGCCTGTATATGACAACTATGAATCAGATTCTGAGCTGGATATGTAATATTTCCAAGAACATACAGTAGAGCCCCGTCCTCCATTCACTAAAGAAAAATATCATGAGGAAATCAGTCATCCTTGGCTTGCAGAAATCACTGAGTAACAGATTGAAGAGAAGAGCTCTTCCAATGATCTTGTGTATGATGATTATGACTTTGACCCTTGGGAGAGCTATGAAGAAAAAGAGATCTTAGAGGCAGAGGGGAATTTTATCTCCTTTCCTGAGCCTATCAGTGAGAAATTATCGCCTGGGACCAGTTAACCTACATCGACTGCTCACCCACTTGAGCTTGCCAGAGAAATCCATCAACGTATGAGCAGTGGTGTAGCAGAGAAGGCTGCTTGTTATAAATTTTCTAGAGTTTGTCACTTGTCCTATGATCTTGTGAAGGAATAGATGGAGTTGTATTTCCTTCATATTTTGAAGCCACACAGCTTTATCCTGACCTCATCATTAGGAGGAAAGATGAAGAATGTAACCCTTCTGTTGTCACAGTTGCATTATCTGTTATTGATCACTGACAGAGTAAAAGATCTTCCAGTCAAGAAGTTACTTGAATGGCTATGGTGGAAATTTGCTTTCACCTAGCACCATGTAAAAATCAAGTAGTTTAGGACTATACATAAATAATATCCTTGGAGCATGTGTGTTTATTTTTGTTTTTTACTTATCAGCCTATATTCCTCAGCAGGATGTTTTGAGCTTGACCCCATAGCCCAACAGAAGGCGACTAGAACTGCAAAAAAAGATATTAGAGCCTCGCAGGGAGGACTTTATCCCCCATAGATTCTAATGTTATCACATATTCTTCCAGGGGGGTGTTTTCCCTTAGGATTTGGCCCTTGGGTGACCAAATACGAAATAAGGGGGCTTAAAAAACCCACAATGTGTTTCACCCAAAGTCGGGGTGCTTTGTGCTAAGGCGCGCACATATCAGGATGACGGAGAATGCCACTTCAGGAATTTTGAAGTGAGGAAGGTGCGAAGCCCCAAATCCTAAAATGTGAAGAAGATCTAGGCTGTCCAAAACAGAGGGGAAAATGGCAATAGATAAGTGAAATCACGATTTCGTGAGTCAGAGATTTCAGCATAGAGCATGATGCAAGTTCGTGAATCTTGAAATCCTGAAATCGCGGTTTTGCAAATCGAAGGTTTTGTAGGAAACAACACCTGTTTCCCTGATAAGTGAAGTCTCTAAAACATTCGGGGACAGAGCCCTAGGTCATAGCAGAGGTCATATCGGAGAATATCTAGTGCTCTCTAAGCTCCAACTTAGGGTTTTACGAATGGGAGTTTTGTTGGGGGCAATGTGCAAGTTTCATGCAACGCGAACTCAAGAAATGTGAAATCGCGAAGCGCTCGAAGAGTGGGCCTAGGGTCATGGCCCAAGGTCATATGGAAGCGGGTCGAGGAAAAAATTTTGGTGCCCATAGCATAGTGAGGCTGGCATTTGGTATTTCCTGGAAATCAATCACGGTCGTTGGATGCGTAACAGATCTGACCGTCGATTTGATGAGGGCCACTTCGGGTTTTCGGGCATCAGTATATTTGGAATCAAGTGGTGTGGATACTTCCGAAAGGTGAAATATCGAAGTGCCTGTGGATATAGGTGTTGGTTCATGGCCCAAGGTCGCATGTAGGTAAAGGTGCAAAGTTCATGTGAGTTGCGCCAAAGGCCAAAAGCACCCACATTGGTCATAGAAAAATATATGCATGGTCTCGAGGCACCATGATCGACTCAAAGAAGTCGTGAGCTCACATGGAACATTCATGGGTGTCAGGCATTGTCCCGATCTCGATGAAAGTAGTTAATGAAAATGGGGGAGGTGGTTGAAACCTCGCCTCACCCCATAAGTGGAAAGGATGAAGGAGCCGATCGTGAAAAATAGAGTTGTCAACTCATGGTACCCCTGTGAATGGTTTTTCCTGCAAGCCCATATTGATCTAAGATCGCGTCTGATAGAAGAATGCATGTGCAAATTAACATAAGAAGACACAGGCGTCGAGCCTTGAATGAAGTGGCTCTAGCACGCCTCTGCTAAGGATGGTGAATTTTTTTGAGTATATATATGGAGTTCTGCGATTTTGTAAAGGTTTTTTTTGGTTGAGCAGAGCTCCCATTTTTGTAATTCTTGTGATGACAGAGTTTTTCTCTGGTTATGTAATCGATTTGAGACTTTCATGTTAATAGAAGTCAGTTTCCTATTTCTTTCCATTTTGTCTATAAACATTATTTGAAACACTCGGGTATGGAGGATCCAACCAAGGATTGTTATTCTGTTGTGATGTACGTTTGATCATGGTGGTATCGTGATCATTTTCATTCATTTCCATGTGTTTCCTTTTCCCTGTCACATTGGATGGCTCAGGCAATGAGGATCCAGTCGAGCTGTCACTGTGGCAGGATGATGGAGGTTTGATGATTTTGTTGATGTGACTGTGTCCCTAGTAAACACATTTCAGTGTTTGAAACCTGAGCTCCAGATTTCTCTGGAGTTCGAGTTTTTCATCTCCGAGCTGCTGGAATGTCAGATGCCCATAGCAGTCTCGTTCACCTTTCTCACTAAGTCTTCCCTCTGCTCTCTCTTTAACTCAATTTCTTGACTGAAGTTAATGTGGCCCTCACTTGCCTCTGCATTTCCTATCCAGTCTTGTGTTGAACATCATTCAAATTTTGAGTCTGCATGCATTTGACCCCCTTTAAACAAACCTGTGACATAAATCTCTGATGGGTATTGGGCTTACCCTCTCCGCAATCGGAGGGTGACTTCTGGTGCTAACACCTTCAAGGTAAAAATCAACTTCAATATTCCTATATTTAAATTTTAGATAGACACATATACGGTAGACAAATGGTTGAATTTGCTAGAAGGGTATTTCTATGTCCATAACTTCTCGAATAGAGAAAATATTACTTTTTGGCTCCTCAAATTCGTCCCCCATGTCAAAGATTGGTGGGAAAATTTCTGCAAGAAAAATGAAACAAAGGAACCATCATTATTTACAGTCAAAATCACCTGGGCATCCTTCAGGGATGCTATTAAGGAACAATTTAACCCGTTGGAAGTTATGACAACCTGTACACAAAATGGACCACACTGCGGCAGGAAAGAGACCAAGCAATGCCCAAGTTCACAAATATCTTCCATACCTTGCGCACCAAGTTGGGTATCAAATCTTATGAGCCACATATGGTGCTCAAGTATCACGACGGTCTACATAGATACATACAGGATGAAATAGATTTTCTAGACATCTCATCCTTGGGTGCAGCCTACCAATATTCCATCAAAATCGAGCAGAAGCTCAAACAAAAGACACAACAATTTGGGCCTGGGAACCCCGCACAAAAAAACCCAGGAAAGGGTGGCCCCAACCCATAGAACAAAAGATAGGGAAAATATAGACAACCTTTGGACAACCAGTCCAAGCCACAAGAAAAGGACACCAGAAAGACAAAGAAATATATCGGGAAGTGGTGCGACTTCCATAAGAATCCCTGGCATAACACTTTTTATTTTTTCTCAAAGCAGTCATTGGTGGCTGAAGTGAAATCCTCTGAATCAGATGCGGGTTTCGACTCTGAGTCAGAACTAGAAAGGGTACATGGATCATAGACGCAAAACCTAATGCTACCATTTATACCACCAAGCTCCAACCCAGTGAACCAGACGAGCCAGAGGAAGGTGAGCACGTTTTTCATTCAGATATGTGGGTGAAGGGTACCCCGATGCACTTCATTGTTGATAGCGCTAGCTAGAAGAACCTCATCTCAGCAGAAGTTGTCAAGAGACTCTCCTGGTCGAAAATGCCACACCCGTAACCCTATAGCATTAGATCGCTCTGCCAAGGAAGAGACATTGGCGTCATCCAACAATGTCGCATGTCATATGACAACAAGCCCTTCAAAGATGAGGTATTGTGTGACGTTGCCCCTCTCAAAGTTTGTAATGTTATTTTGGTCCAACCATATTTATGGAAACATCATGTTGTATATGAGTCTAAGCCTCACATTGTTATTATTAATTTGAGAAAGAAATTATGTAGGATACGGGAGGTAGTCTCACCCAGTGCTATTTCCTTGATCTCTACCAAGCAATGCAGAAAGGTCATCTCCAAGACAGAATTTTTTCTTCTTCTTGATTCACTCTTAGAATGAGCGAAATATTGCAGCCAAATCCAGGGTCTCTGCAACTTACGTCTCTACACAACAGAAGCAAGTGGATAAGGTCATGGAAGAATACTCAGATATCTTCTCCTCATCTATAGGGGTACCTCTGCACTGTTAGGTGAAACACCCCTTCAATCTAACCCCAAATGCACCATTACCGAATGGGCCAGTCTACCACCGCTATCTGTTATAGAATGAGGAGATCGAGCGACAGATCCAAGAAATGATCCACAAGGTGCACATGGGAATGGGCCCTCAACCAAGTAACCAGGGGTGGTGGTAAGGAAAATTTATTTTGGGTCCAGTCTCAAAAATAAGTGTTCGATGATTTGAAGTAGTGCTTGTGCTTGGCCCCAGTAATTTCACTACCGAACCTGCAACAACCCTTTGAGATCGGGATAGATGCTTCAAACTATGTTGTGGTTGTCATTCTCACTCAGCACAACCACCCCATGGCCTATCATAGTGAGACACTATCAGATGTTGTCCGTAAGTAACCTATTTATGACAAAGAAATGTAATCCATTGTGAAATCCTGTTGTCGGTGGAGACATTACATTCTTGGGAAGGAGATAGACATACACACTGATCATAAGCCACTACAGTTCATGCAGACAAAGGGAAAATTGTAGAATGACCATCATCAGAGGTGGTCCACATACTTGCAGCAATTCCACCTCAACATCAAGTATAACATGGGAAGCACCAACCACGTCGTTGATTGCCTCATGAGACTATCAGTCGTGGCACTCACCACGGTGCTAGAATATTGCGGCCATGAGACCTCTGGATGGCCCCAACTCTATGAGACAAACCCGAACTTCGCCACCACCTACCAAATGTTGGGTACAAACCTAGTTGTCACTAATTTCCATCTTCAGGACAAGTTGTTGTGCCGTCAAGGCCATATTTTCATTTAGTCAAGAAAGTGAGAGAAGATGATATGGGAATCCCACTACAGTCGGGTGTCAAGACACTTCAGTGTCGAAAATAAAGTGGAAATGTTGTAGAAACATTTATACTGGCCGAAACTTCGATAGGAGGTTAACAAGTATATCAAGTCATGCACTTCCTACGTGATTGCCAAACCTGCCACTAAGAAACAAGGACTCTACACCCCTCTTCCTACTCCTGATAGGCCATGGGAATCCATCTCAATGGAATACATGTTAGGCCTCCCGTCCGTCCACCAAGCGGGGCAATGACTATGATTTTGTGGTTGTGGATCGCTTTTCTAAAATGGCGATTCTGGTCGCTTGCAAGAAGAGCATCACAATAGAGGCCACTGCCAAGATCTTCTTTGAATGAGTCTGGTTACATTTTGGAATCCAAAAAATCATTGTCTCATATCGGGACAGTCAATTTCTTATCACATTCTGGTCAAGCCTCTAGTCACTGCTGGACACCAAGCTCACCAAATCTTGCACGGCCTTCTACCCCGAGATAGATGGCTAAATCAAGGTTGTAAATTGAATGATCATGCATATCCTGCACATGTTTAATTCCAAGCACCCTTGCACATGGGATGAGAGTCTCCCCTATGTTCAACATAGCTACAACCGAGCCCTGCATATCTCAACCGACCACAACCCCTTTCAGGTGGGGTTAGGATTCCAACCATTGGCTCCCATAAATGTTGCACTACCCCTTGCGGTCACCTCGACCGAATCATCTCCTACTCCAAATGAAGTTGACAAAGCCACTCGGTTCATTGAGCGGATCCAGAACATCTTCCAAGAGGTTCAAGATATCCTATAGAAGTCCAATGACATGTACAAGCAATGCCATGATCAACATCGGGTGCCACATAAGTTTCAAGTGGGCGACAAATTTTGGTTGCACTTGCAGAAAGAGCACCTTACAGGACCCCATCGGTAGCTTCACCCACTCTATTATGCACTGTACACCATCACCAAGGATATGGGTGATAATTCTTTCGATCTCAACATTCCTCCTTTCCTTGGCTTGCACCCAGTGTTCAACGTGGATATCCTTTGACTATATTTCCCACCATTATTGGACACCTCAGAGATAGCAGAACAACTAACACTAATAGAGATCAACCTTGACTACATACAGTAGGTATCTAGTGATCATAGTTCATTTCACCCTTCAGTTCATCCACTCTTGATCTCCTGTGATTTCTAGTAGGATATGGGCTTCAACTACTGTGTGCTTCCTTACTGGAATGATTTGGGGAGAAACGTCAATGCCTCCTAACACTCCTTGATATTATTTTCCTCTCAGGGGTCCTGCGACTCCCTGATTTGTTGGAGTCACTCTCCTTTTCCAATTTATTTTCGATTCTTTCCAAACTCTTTAGCAACTTTATGTTGAATTCTCATGTTTGGGAATCTTTCTACAATCTTTCAATGATTTTCATCATGCTTCCTTCCTTATCTATCTCCTCTCCATGTCCATTGGAGTTCGATCCTTCAACTCCCAAATGAACATCCATCCCTTTAGCTTCATTCTCTGAACTAGAAGCATTTTGTGTCTCCTCCATTTCTTTGCACTCAGTGGCAACTCTAAACGGTTTTGGCACTCGCTAAAATTCTGCAAACACACATGCAGACAACCAAAATTTGTCAGGACATCATTCCTTAACAAATTCCACAACATTCATAAACAAATTTGAGTCAAGAAAACGTTTAGATTTCATGAATTTTTCGAGTTCTTCTCAGCTCTATAACAATTTCAGGCCTTAGGCCTTTTCTCTTAGTTCCCAACCCATGTAACCGCGGGCTATGACCTTGTGCTAGTTCGATAGGCACTTACTCGGGACTTCGAGTGTCAGAAGTCTTCACAATAGTGGATGGTATATATTGGTTTCACATAGTGTTAGCTTGCCCACTAGAACATTCATGATCTTTGAATGAGAGGTTCTCATATTAGTAATTTTAATTATTGAGCATTAATTTTAGTGGCTTTTGCTTACTCAAGAGGTGTGGTCGTGAAACTAATGGTCTTATGACTCAACATATAAAAAGAGCACATGTAAAAACACTGCAAAGTACTAGTACTGTTTTTCAAAGAAATGGTATGCTTCTAAATGTTGTGCACAAGATTTCATCTCCTTCAATTTAAATGAAATTCAATATTTTGTAAAATGTCAATACCAATGCAATCTAAATAGAAGTGCAAATGCTTTAAGGGAAATGTAAAAAAAAAAAATTTTTTTTTTGTATTTTCAATATAATGAAATGAAAATGAAAATATTGAATAAAAAACCTCTCAGACAAACCCCACTACAAGAACAATAAAACAAGCCAAGAAGGACACCAAGAAGAGACTACTCAAACCAAAATGCAAGGACAAAAATGACAAGAAGTGAGTTTGCCAAAAAAATTCAACAATGACACAACTTCTTATCATTGTCCAAGCACTCAACAGACAAGACAACGACCCAAGAAGTCTCAACAAGCCATAAAACTCACCAATCAAACATCAAATTGAGACAAAAATACTTAGAAAAGGGTGTATGCACCCTAAACACAGACAACAAGTGTATATATGTGATTTTCAAGGGAAAACATGTGTATTCTGAGAAAGACATTTCCTCGGTAAGGATTAGGCCAAAAAACTCAAATATAAAGCAATGTAGAGGTTGTCAATCAACATGTGACACATAAAATTGGGAAAACGAAGAGCAATAAAGGAGAAAAATCAACAAATAACCCCAAAAGGGAGAAAAAATCCATAGCAGAGTCGCCAATTCTTTTACGAGGAATTAACTCCCTATGGCTTGAGGTAAAACCACAATAGATGGAATGACACCCATAAATCAATTCTAATATCAATTATGTTAGACAAATGGAAATTCCAATAAAATAAAGGCTAGAATCCTACCACTTCTAGACATCCGTAGGAAACCATTGTCGAGATCACAATCCAATGCTTGATATCTGCAACTTGTCATCAACATCCAAGATACGCAATCATATGGAAAATATATAAAATGTTAGCATATAAACTAGCATAATCCATTAACATGCATAACAAATTTACCCATGGAAAATAATACAAGTATTTGCAACATATAATTGGATGAGAAAGGAGTATTTCTATTAATGTTATCAACAAAAGCACATATGTGACAAAGTTATGTATCGACACTCTTCAAAATCGAGAAACTAAGTCCCTTCACCTAGGTCGTCACCACTTCAATACTCCATGTTGTGTTGGTTTTGTCACTTGGGTGAGCAAAACAACAACACTTGCATGATTAGATAGGCCTTCTAAACAAGACAAAAGTTTGTGATTGGGTTAGATAAACCAAACACATATGAAAACAAGAAATAAAAATAAAAACAACTAAGAAATAAATGTTAGAAATCTTGAGAAACTTAGAACCATGAAAATAAAAAAATGACCAACATATTGCTACCAATGGATCAATAGACTAGTAGGAAAAACATCATAGAGAAAGGCAGGGACTTATGATTCCCCTCTTCCTCCTTGGGAGGGCTCTCGAGTTCCTTAATTGAGAGGTCTTCTCTCCTTACAATAGAAGAAATGAAAAATGGTGAATAAAAGCAATGCCTATTCTCTCAGGAGGTGAATGGAATGGCCTATGGAAATGGTGCTTGAATGCTTAAAAGACAAAAGAGGATTCTCAAAGAAGAATTCTTACAGCATAACAATTCCTTGAAGATATTGGCTTCTTAGCACACCCAAGAATATTATTTATAGCATTCATTCATGGAAAATTGTAATTGGTTCATACTATGAACAAGGGGGCTTTTAGGACCCCTCTTTCCCTTGACCAGTCTTCGAGCTAGATTCCGCTCAGTTATGAGTGTCAAATCATTTTGGGGGTCAGACTAGAAGTGGTTGAGGGGTCGACAAGATCCATAAATGTGACGTTCATAGAAGTGTGTGGTTTTTTCGTAGACAGTCACGCATTTTGCACACAGTGCATGTTGAGGCCTATGTTATCTTGCACATTATGCGCACTATGCACATGCTTCCTTTGGTGAATATACGCACTTTAATTTTTGACCCAATTATATAGTTTTTTGCCTTTTGATAGATTTTGGTGTTGTAGGTGGACTAATTGCTAATCACATTGATGTGTTTCTTCAACCATTGTGTGCAATGTTGCGGAGGATTTTTCAGTGATAACACTCCAAAAAGTAAATCTCACAAGTTTTAGGAGTCAATGGGTTCCTCCTTCATAATATAGGGAGATCTTGGGAGTTGAACATAAGATAACTTCAAACTTAAAGGACAAAGGGATGCATACTTAATATGAAGCGAAATTTCTCCAGACTGTATTTTCTCTCAGCCAAAAGTATCTTGAAGGTTTGTATATGGTTCAATTTATAGTCTCCCAATGGAATTGAAGAGTCAAATTAGAGCATTTCCAGTATATGGAAGGTCAAGGATCATGGATCCCGTGACTTGGCATGGAAAACTCATTTTTTTTTTAGCACAAAACCTGATGTATGCAGTTTGTAATGGAGAAACTTGTGTATACACAAGTTGTCTAATTGTAGCCTGTGTATATGAACACAAGTTTTCAATTCTTTTACTTTGGATGAGTAAAATAGGGGAATTGAGTTTGCAGGGGGAAATGGAAGGCCATCAAAGCATAATGCATGAATTGTGGAAAAAATTGCTATAATAGGGAGCCTTATATATAGACCATGTTCATGTATTTCCACCTTATTCTCCCCCCTTAATGATTTCAAATCCATACATTTACCTACAAATCCCAAACCCCACAAAAAATCCTTTTTGACTAGTAGGGTTTCCAAATTAGTTGGGTTCTGAAAGAAACTCCAACTCTAAATTGGCTCTCCTCTCCAAAAATCGTTGCTTTTGAAATCTAGCTTAGATCCTTGTTAACTAATCCATTATGATCTGTTTCCTTGAAAATCCCACCATTCAATCATACATTAGATTTATTTCCATGTGGAATCCCACCCATACTAGTGCCTTTAAAGATCCTATCTAAGCTTCCACAATGTGTCAGTTTATCCAATTTATCAAATTTTGCAATGTCTTTGGAAGACTTCTCCATGGAAAAGGTGTCCCCCATGGTCTCCAAAACCTTGTCCTCATTGCAAAAATTCAACCCCTTTCCTTTGGATCTTAATCCATAAATATCTCTTAACCCTCCAAAGGATCTTAATAATAATCAAATAGTTCTTCCTCGACCTGCATCCAAAACCCTTCTAAAGTCATTCCATTCAAAGTCCAATGTGGAGCATCAGTAAATCATGCTTTTATCTACTAAACTCTCACCGTTCAAAGTGCAGGACTCAACTAACTCAACTACTTTACCAAACAACAATATCATCGATAATAAAAATATATTTTGTATGGAATCAATCATATCAGTTGCTAATAAATGGGAGTTACCACAAGATAATCCATTAAAATCCCTTTATCTTATCCTCAACATTATTCACCATTTCTATTTTAATTTATTATTCATTTTGATGCATGGATGAAAAAAATTAACTTCTTATACTTAGTCAGGTATACCACACACATACACACGCAAGAGAGAGAAAAAATTTGACTCCCTATTGATATATATTTTTAAAAATTAATTTAATTAGAATGTTTATCTAAAACATAAATATAACAAAATTTAAATATATTTTTAAATAATTTTCATTTATTTTTTAAATTCATAAATATAAAATTTTAAAATTTATATAAAAAAAAAAAACATTTTCTTTAATATATATATATATATATATGTAACTAAGGGAATCGGTAACAACGACAGTATCACACTCACATGACACGGGGTCAAATCCGCTTCCTTATAAACCCTAGGGAGAATCGCACCGCCCAAAAGCACGCCTCCAGATAAATCGGGGTGAGAATCGAACTTGAGACCTATTTTTACATATTTCCTTCCATTTACACTGCACATGCCAATCTGTCTACACCCCTGCGTGCTTTAAAATATTTAAATTAATTTAAACTTTAAAAACATTTTCTCTAAAATATTTAAATTAATTTAAACTCTTTAAATTATTATTTATTTATTAGTGTTGATATTGACAAAACCTACATGCTAACATTGTGCCTTCACACCATTGAGTACAATCGCTAGTAAAAAAATTCCTAAAAAAGTTGGAAAAAAGTCGTTGAATATGACAAAATCAAATCGTTGAATAACATTAAATAAAAAAAATAATATTAAATAGGAGGAAATTTCATTAGTAAATTATAATATTATTAAGTGGTATGGATTTCCCACGAGGTTAAAGCATGTTCTTCTAACTTCAATCTAGCAAATAAAATCTTCTATTCTTCATTTATATGATGAATGCTAAAATAAATTTCTAGTTGTTGCAACCAATGATTCAATTTTATTGCATCTATCTCACCTTGGTATGGATTTATGTCCACTTCCGCTTCCATATTGAATAGGGACTATGAAGGGTTCATAACACTTGAATTCAACTACTTTTTCTCAGATTCTTTCTAAGACTCCTTCCCTGAGGCTTCTTGATCTCTCGATTTCTCCTTTGATTAGATCTTTAGATTAAATCCTTTATCATCTTTGAATGGTTCAAGCTTGTTTGCTAGAGCTGCCATGAGGAGGTTCAAATTGCGAATGATGTGAGAAACGTGTGCTTCCAACCTATTAAATATCTACTCTGCTGGATCTTGAGGGTTGTTACAAATAGGATTGCCTTCTATTGCTAGGGATCCTGTGACTTTTGTTTAAGCCGATACAAAAAAAAATGTTCTTGAAAAACATGCTCTGGTACCAATATGATCATTGAATAACATTAAATCATATTAAATAGGAGGAAAATTTATTAGTAAATTATAATATTATTAAGTGATATGGATTTCCCACCAGGTTAAAACATGTTCTTCTAACTTTAATCTAGCAAATGAAATCTTCTATTCTTCATTTATATGGTGAATGCTAAAATAAATTTCTAGTTGTTGCAACCAATGATTCAATTTTAATGCATCTATCTCACCTTGGTATGGATTTATGTCCACTTTGCTTCCATATTGAATAGGGACTGTGAAGGGTTCATGACACTTGAATTCAACTACTCTTTCTCAAATTCTTTCTAAGACTCCTTCCCTAAGGATTCTTAATCTTTCAATTTCTCCTTTGATTCGATCTTTACATTAAATCCTTCATCATCTTTGAATGGTTCGAGCTTGTTTGCTAGAGCTTCCATGAGGAGGTTCAAATTGTGACTGATGTGAGAAACTTGTTCTTCCAACCTATTAAATATCTCCTCTATTGGATCTTGAGGGTTGTTACGAATATAATTGTCTTCTATTGCTAGGGTTTTTGTGACTTATGTTTAAGACGATACCAAAAAAACATTCTCTTCAACTTCCCACAAATACCCAAAAGAAAAACATGCTCTGGTACCAATATGATCTCCTTGAATACTCCACTGCAACCATTTTTCATAAAAGATCTAATAAATAACTAAAATATTTACTATTAAGTTTATTTTTCCTTTAGATATTATACTCTTGATTACTAGTTTTCTTCTTAAAAAAACATATGAAATAGTTCAAATGAGACAAATAGAGAATATAAGTAAATACACACACATCATCCTTAAATAAACACCAGATATGACCTGGGAAACCCAATACAGGAGAAAAACCATCTAGAAGGAGAGGCTACTCTGCTCTCTTTTCTTTGGTATAGAAATGATGCAAGTAAGAAGAAAGAGGCACTCTTTGTAGAGTTGTCTTTCATTGGTGGCATGTATAGCTGCTACAAAATATCTCATGTTCTTTTATGCTTATAAAATACTAAGTTCTGAGATGCTTTTCTCAGATATGGAACAAATTATACAATGCAAAATAATGGAACCCCTTCTCCTTCTAGTGGCATGGTATTTAACAAGGCCCAATAACCATCTAGGGATAGGTTTTTGAATTCCTCAACCCTTAATTGTGGTAGGGTTTTGAACCTTCTAGAATATTCTTGAAATCCCTCACATGGTAAGCCCCATATGCATGAGTAATGAGAGTTGATGTGACATCCTCTCGTAGCATGGTGGTCAACACAATAGGTCAACCTGCAAGAGGTATAACTTTTGAAAACAAACTCCAATTGTACAATATGCATCGTTGGAAATATCTCAGAGTTTACAATACAACATTTTCAAGGGGGTGTGCATAAGCTCCGAACATCAAAACCCCCAAAAAGGTTGTTTAATGCCTCAAAATGCCTCGAGAAGGTTCTGTAATCCAATTTTCCAAATTGGGACCTACCACTAAAATAACCCTGCAAGTTGATTCCTCCAATGTTTTCCACTATGAAAGCATTGTGAAAGATAAAAAATAATATAATGATGCAATCGATATCACTAAAAGACTCTTTTGTCCAAGGATGTGAGGATGCGAAGAACATCACTAAAAGACTCTTTTGTCCAAGGATGTGAGGATGCGAAGAACATGCACATCATTGTAACAAAAGATTGTGGAAATGAAAGCTAAGCCACAATTTGAAGCTAGTTTTTCCATTTAGGTTTCAAGGGTAAAATATCAGTGTATAATATGTGTGTGATTTTATCACTAAGTGATTGGTTTTTGTTTACAGTTCCATTTAATGGAGTGTGATACAAAATATATGTGGCATTGATATTAAATTTTGTGTTGGACTCGGCATGTGAGTTAATGGAAGCAATCATTTGTATTTAATAGTTGCTTGTGTTTTCTTGATGGTGTGAGAGACCATTCCCAACTTTAGCTCTATCAAGTACAATTAGAATTTCATTCTCCATTAGAAATGATGAATTCCAACAACTAGTAAACCTCCTCCATTGGACGTGCATCCAATTGTAGATATTGATGGTTTATATTATAGATTTGTTGCACTATTATTGAGGGAGTTTCTAATTCATATTTTTGGATGTTTGAATGAATTTCTCTCTCCTCCTAGACTGTAATTACTCCTCCTTGGGTTGAATTCCAACATTCCTAAGTGTTTTCTTCCTCCCATAGGCCTTTTCCACCTTCCTCGAGGTTGTCCATCGATTAATTGCAAATTAGGAGACGTCCACAGTCGTACGTGGTTGTACAATGGATTGTATGCATGCCCCCAGGATGTACACATCTTGTAGAAATTCTCTCTCCTTATCACATTTTGGATTTTTGTTGTGGTTGTAGCTTCCCATTGATTTTATCAAGGATTAAACATTGTTGGTCTCCAATTGAAGTTATATGCATCATTTCTAGTAGTGATGGAATGTGTGTGTAGAAACATACCTTCGATGGATAATTCTATAGGAATTCCTAAGCTCCTAATGACTTAAAGAGACATGCAAAATTGTATTAAATGGGAATTCTTTGGATACAAATAATTATCCATATATCCTTCCACATGAGTGTTTGAAGGATACAACCATTGCACATAGGCTCGTGAATCCACAAAGTATTTGACAGAAGCCTCAAGTTCATTGGAGAAGTGGAGATATTCAAAGACTAGATATTATAGAGGTCAACATGATTATTGACTTGCATTCTATGGTTGAATGACCATGCCTTCAAAAGAAAGTGAAAAAATACACTTGTATAAAATAAGTTATCCCTTATCTATACACATCAAGTGTGGTTGCAAACTTAAAGGAAGATTTTCATGATTGCGGGAAAGAGCTCTTATGCAATAGCGGATGGTATATATTGGTTTCACATAGTGTTAGATTTCCCACTAACACATTCATGGTCTTTGAAGGAGAGGTGCTCAGATTATTAATTGAAAAACAACCATAGCCCTTCTTTCATATAATAGAGGAAAATATTTTATGACTAGAATATAGGGAGAAACAATTCATTCACAATCATTAATAGAAAGAGTGAGAGAGCTCGAGTGATTGAAACTTGAAGAATACATAGAGCTTAGTAGTTGTAGAAAGTAGCAGGTAGGTTGAAGACCCTATAGGCCAAGCATAATGACCATCATTCATCCTTTGTGAATCCATGGTGAGTTTCATGGCTGTTCGTAGATTTGAAAGTTGGAGGAGTGATTTCCTCCTTTCAGCTGTCAATAAATATATCTCTGGTGCACTGGACCAGAGTGTAAATCTCTCTGCTTCCGACTTCTCTGAATCTTCGCCCCCATCTACCACACATCGCGACGAGGAATCAAGCCTGAGGTATGTTCGATCTTGCTTCCTTCCTAATGTCTTGTGAAATTTACGCCAAAGCTTCGTATGGTATTCGATCTTGCGATCTGACGCTTCTTTCATAGCTGTAGGTGGATTTGAAAGTTGGCGGGCGCCTTTAATCAAGAAGATAGCCATGAGTAATCGAGGAACAGCAGCAGAGCCAGAGAAATCACGTCTTCTGGCAGTTATTGGACTGTGGAAAATAATGCTATGGGTATGGGTTACGAGCAATATTAGCTTCGTATGGTATTCGATCTTGCGATCTGACGCTTATTTCATAGCTGTACGTCGATTTCGGGCGCCTTTAATCAAGAAGATAGCCATGAGTAATGGAGCGACAGCAGCAGAGCCAGAGAAATCACGTCTTCTGGCAGTTATTGTTATTGGACTGTGCATAATAATAATCCCGGTTACGAGCACTTCACGCGGGCTTTCGGGCGTCCCGGAGTTCAGTCTTTAGATACCATTCCCCC
>JASDQU010101087.1:68734-86594 GCA_032191745.1 Picea mariana
AAAATTTGTTCCATCAAACAGAGGAGGCTTAGAGGCTGAAGTCCCTTCGTGACTTGTCATGTTTAAGCTTACAAATCTACCTTTGAATAAAAGGAACCCGCTCTGATACCAATTGTTGAAATTACTGAGACAACTGAGAGGGGGGGGTGAATCAGTTGTAATTGAGCTTAAACAATTTTAAGTCTATTAAAACATTATTAATCTTTCTTCAAGAGATCATCAACAATATACAACATATAGACAGTAAAAGTAAAGAGCATCAGTCACACATAAGGTATACACAGAGACAGATTTTCACGAGGAAACCCATAAAGGGAGAAAACCTCTTCTTCTTTGAAATGATAGGTAGTCTTTTAAGTTCTGTACATCATCTATAATTGAGCACCAACTCAATGTGAGGCTGCTACCTTTGTTTTTACAAGCTGCAACTTGTTTGAGAACACTAACTCTCTGGTTTCTCTAGCACCCACTAGAAGGAAGCACCAACTCCCTTAATGTTCCAGCACCAACTAGATGGAAGCACCAACTTCCAGTTACACAAGCCCCAACCTGTATAACAGAGAACACTTGTTCTCCCTTGCACCACCCTGCCACCCTGGTTTCTCTGGTTGCAACCAGATGGAAGCTACAACTTCTTGTGTTCAAGCTTCCACTTGAACCTCTGAGGACAGCATTCCTCCCTAGCACCTCCCAACCTCCCTGAAATATGAATAAATAAATAAACACACAACTACACAGATAAATCAATTCTTACAAATCTCTCTTTGTTCTGTAAATCTGGTCTTCTTCTCATTGTTCTGCAATTCTTCTCTTCCTCTGTCTATTCAGCAGGTCTGCTCTGCTTCAACTTGATCTATCATTCTGCTCTGCTTCAACTTGTTATGTTATTCTGCTCTGCTTCAAGTTGCCTTCATCATCTGTTACTCTTCTTTGAGTTTCATCTCACACTGTGCATATTCTCTATCTCACGTTGCACATCCTCTGGTTTTTCCCTTCTTACCGCTTCATTTATTTTCATACAAAACAACCAACCTCACACAGTTTGTCTCATTTTCTTTTATACGCCCATCCACGGAAGTTGCACTTCACATTTCCTTAGGCAAAAGAAAGACAATTGTCCAAGTAACTGAAACACCAACTGATTGACAATCATGAGTCTGTTTCACTAACAGATTCATAACTGAGGAGTTAACTGTGAGAGAGAACAGTAACCCTCCGATCTTTGTTCAAATTCACCTGCACCATTGGATTGGCTTCATGAGATCTTGCATTCATTTCGGCATTTCTGTGGCCAAGCTTAGCACCTCTAGCTTCTACCTCCATCTTCCATCGATGTGATCAATGGCTATGACCACGCGCTTATGCATAAAGTGCTTTCGCGATTTCTCATTTCGTGATTTTCAACACTATGCTCTGTTGACCCCAATTCAGCGAAATTTCGATCGCTTGCCACATGTCCTATGATTCCATGGTCCAGATCTGATCTTGATTCAACGGCTACGAATGAATCGCGATTTCGCATATCGCAATTTTGGCATTCTTGTTGCATTGTTTTCTTTGCCTCTCCATGTTGCGATTTGTGAAACTCCGATATGGACTTAGATCAACAGTCCATATCTGATCTTGATTCAATGACTCAGATTGAATCGTGATTTTGCATATCGTGATTTCGACATTCTTGAAGTTCAGTGTTTTTGTCACTTCAAAGTCTCAATCCACGAAACTCTGTAATGGAGTCGGATCAATGGTCCAGATCACATCTTGATCTGACGGCTCAGATTAAATCGCGATTTCACATATCACGATATCAGGATTCCTGTTGTTAAAAATATTTGACATCTCCAACACTCGATCCGCGAAACACCGAAATGAATTATGATCAATGGTCCAGATTCCATCTTGATCTGACAGCTCAAATTAAATCGCGATTTCGCATATCGCGATATCAGGATTCTTGTTGTTAATACTCTTTGACATCTCCAACTCTCGATCCCCGAAACTCTGACATGGACTGGAATCAATGGTCCAGATTCAACTTTAATCTGACGGCTTAGATTAAATTGCAATTTCGCATATCATGATATCGGGATTCCTGATGTTAATAATCTTTGACATCTCCAACTCTCGATCCCCGAAACTCCGACATGGACAGGAATCAACGGTCCAAATTCAACCTTAATCTGACGGCTTAGATTAAATCGTGATTTTGTATATCACGATATCAGGATTCTTGATGTTAATAATCTTTGACATCTCCAACTCTCGATCCCCGAAACTCCGACATGGACTGGAATCAACGGTCCAGATTCAACCTTAATCTGACGGCTCAGATTAAATCATGATTTCACATATCACGATTTCGAGAGGTTAGGGAACCCTGTTCCTTTGACTCTCCAGTCAGCGAAATGACGATCTATCCCCACGTGTTCTACCCATAAATGGACGATCCTCCTTCTTTCATAATTTTGTGCGCCTGCTTCTCCTTGTACTTTAAAGAATGTGCAGGTTCTCCTTGATCCAACGATGGTCGGGTCCTGCGCTTGGATCTAACGTCTGAGATTTGTCCTCCTCTTCAGTGCGCTCTTCTTATCTACATTCAGATCTGACGACTCTCGTTCTATCGGGAATTTGAAGAAGATCCAACAATCAGAAATGCTTCTCAAACCTTACGGGCCTACCTCTTCAACGTGTTCTTATTCAGATTTGACGGCCATCGGGAATTCAGGAAGGGATCCAATGAACACGGTTGTTGCTCTTCCCCGATTATCACTGCACCACTAATCATCATTGTTGTACTCAATCCATCATCACTACTGTACTTTCCATCAATGACAAGCATACGCTGCCTGTAAAACATGCCAACAATCCTCTGTACATTCTTCCCTTACTTATGCCATTCGTTGTCTGTTAAATATTTGCCAACATATGTAGATACGACCGTCGGATGTTCGGGAATACCTAGTCGGCGAGTGCCCTTATGTTTGGATCACTGTGTGGGACATATTTTGGGTACTCCTCTCAGCTAATCATGTTAAAGAGATCCCCCAAATGTGGGAGTGCCATCTTGGACCCTGTGTTTCCTCTGTATCGCCAAAGGCCGGAGGCTGGACGAAAACCTTCTTTATTGTTTTCTTGATGTTAGGCTCTGACCTAGGGGCATATTCCAATTGCCTCGCAGTCCTTGGGGAAGAAACTTGTCATGTATCTGGTTCTTTTAGCTTTGGTGCTCTCAGAGAGCATCTGGTGGTTGGCTTTCTTGGTGGCATCGTTCCTGTAACTTAAGAAAAAATTTAGAGACTGTGTAAAAGAAAACAGATGACCATACAAAAATTATAACCAATGAATTGCTAGACTTGGATACATACCTCGGAAGCTTGTTAAACCTGGTTCTAATGGTCAAAAGGGGTAGCACATTTCTTGAGTTGCTCGCTCTATTCCTTCGGACGCTCTAGAATTCACTTACGCACAGAATGAATTTGTTCACAACAGTTTTAGAGATTTAAATTAGGGTGATCTTACCATGTCACATTAGCCATTCAATTCAGGTATGTGTGTAATTACATTAAATCTGTCGCCAGATCTCCAAATATGTTTAAAATTAAATTCATCATGGGTTGACGATGCGGACGCTGGTGGTAATTTGGTCTATCGGTGATTTCAAATTGTTGTTTCTTAATTGGCGCACGAGGTAGAAATTAATGCGGGATCGGGTATTAATTAGCTCCTTAAATGCCCAAAATCTGATCGTACCTAATGCTAAAACGTCTCATCATGTCGCTCTTTTAGTGGGTGGATCGAAGATCAAAATTATGCTACGAACGTTTTCATTGATATCCTCCTGCAAAAGCTCTAATGTCGATTGATCTTAACGTACAGTGCTGACGTGGAAAAACTGACTAGGAGGTGTGACTAGGACCTAAGGAACCAAAAAATGTCTCGGGATAAGACTAGACTGTACGAACTTCTTACCTGGTGGAGACACATGGCGTTGGAGACCTTTGACTCAATTTTCTCATGCTATTTGGAGTCGAGAATTTCCTTAAGCCATTCGTTCTAGAAAAAACCTTAGCCTGCCGATGCCAAAAAATTTCCAAGGATCGACGATCGGTGATAATCCTACCAAAGTGCTCTCGGATCTTCTCCCTCAAACAAGTCTCGATGTCGAAAACACATCGAGGATCGGCAATCGGGGATAACTTTATCACGATCGAAATGTTTATTATGATCTTCCTGGATCTCCCTCGATCCTGATATGGCGCATCGGCTATCGGCTATCGGCGATATCTTTATGCGAAAAACTTAACACAAATCAAAACTCCCTTCTGTCGATGCCGATGAAGATCAACGCTTAGGGAGTGTTGTTTCTAAAAGGTTCCTATACTTACTTGAATTCTTTTCGACACCGAATCTGAGTGCATCGGGTGAATTATTTTTGTTGTCGATTATTTATTCAGGTGTTAAGGCCTTTTTAGTCATGGGGTTTCATAAGTCAAAACAAACCTGAATAGGTGATGAGAGTCATGAAAATAAGCAAAGACAAAACATTTTCAAAAATGAAATCGAATCAGACCGTGTAGAAGATCAAGTGGTACCCAAAAAGTAAAAATTTGACAGAGGATTTTTAGGGTGTGTTGAGTGCTCGACATGCCCCATGCAATGCATTCTGAATTTACCCAGATGTTGAAAAAAAATGTTTTCATGGAGAAAGACTAGGTCTCCCTCCTCGAAACTCTTCCTCTTGATATGTCTGTCATGCCAAGCTTTGTCTCTTACATTATGTACTTCATGATGAAATCCTGCCATAATCCTATCCTCTTACATCTCCATTAGTTGATTGAGCCTTTCCTTTACTGCGCCTCGTTCTGTCATGTTGGTGATTGTTTCTACGTGCAAGCTGGGTACCAGAAATTTTAATGGTACTTTTGCTTCTTGCCCATACACCAATCTGAATGGTGTATGTCCTGTCATATTTTTACATGTAGTCATGTATGCCCATAATATTGTTGGTATCTTCAAATCCCAATCATCCCTATTGACATTGCAGATCTTTGTCAGAGCATTCTCCAAGATCTTATTGAAGGCATCTATTGTTCCATTTTCTTGAGGATGGTATGGTGTACTCTTTTGATGATATACTTAAAACTCCTCAGTTATATCCTTGATAATGTTGTTGATAAAGTGAGTACCTTGGTCACTCATCAAAATCCTTGGATAGCCAAATATAGTGATCACTTTCTCAAACAAGAAGTGTGTTGTTGTCTCTGTGTTGCAGTCTTTTACTGGTGCTTCTTGTGGCCATCTTGTTAAGTATTATGTTGCAGTCATGATATATCTTGCTCCTGGCCTTCTTTTTGGTGGATTAATTGGTCCCACAAAGTCCATTTCCCATTTGTCAAATACCTGCAAAGTTACTTGTGGTCTCAGGGGCATCTCATCCCTTCTATCAGGTTTACCAACCCTCTGACAGACATCACATCTCTGGAAATATTCCTTAGCGTCTCTTTGAATTGTTGGTCACCATAGTCTTGCACCAAATACCTTCTACATGGTAGCTTTTCCTGCATAATGTCCTCCAACTATTCCCTCATGAGCTTCTGCCAAAATCCTAGACCTCTCATGTTCTAGTACACATATTCTCAAAATGTTGTATGTGCTCATTTTATATAACTGTCATGCAATCAATTGATAGTCTGTAGCTCTAACTACCATATTTTTCTTATGCGCAGTGTTAAAATCTTGTGGATCAATCCTTGTACTCAAGTATTCAATGGTGTCAGCAAAATATTCGTCAGCTAGTTGGACTGAAAATAGCTATGCATAAGGGAATTTGTCTTCCAAATTGCTAGGTTCTTCTCCATTCGTGACCCTTGATAGGTGATCAGGTCCTGCATTCAGCTTCCCTAGTTTGACTATCACTTCAAAATCAAATTCCTGAAATAAAAATATCCATCTACATATCCTCCCCCCCAACATTGGCTTGTTGACTAGGTATTTGAGGGCTGAATGATCTATGAACATCTAAAAGTGTTGGCCCAATAGTTAATATCTGAACTTTCGAAGTGCATAGACCATAGCTAGGCCTTCTCTTTCTGTAGTATTGTAGTTCTGCTCTGACTCTGACAATTTTCTACTTGCAAATGTTATAGGATGGTCCAAATCCCATGCTCTTGGTTGTGCCAAAATTGCTCCAAGTGCTATAGCTGATGCATCTACATGCACATGAAAAGTCTTTTCCCAATCTGGGAATACTAGAATAGGTGTTGTGACCATCTTTTCTTTTAGGGTGACCAAACTTTGCTGACGGTCCTTATTCCACTGAAATTTAGTATCTTTCTTTAACAATTTCTCCATTGGCGCAGTGATCTGCGCATACCATTTTATAAATTTTATGTAGTAGCATGTATGTCCCATTGTTTTTCTCAACTAGCGCACTGATTTTGGTGGTGGTAAATTGAAAATAACTGCAATCTTGGCAGGATCTACTAGCAAGCCTTGTTTGCACACTATATGGCCCAATAATATTCCAAAAGGTGTCCCAAAGATGCATTTCTTGATATTCAATGATATCTAGCACTGCCTGCATCTTTCCAACATTAGCCTTAATACTTCTATGTGATCTCTTAATAGACTATATATAGTCCAATCATCCAGATACACTTCTAGAAACTAATGTATGAACTCCTTAAAAGCATCTATTACCACCCTTGAAAATATGGCCGGTGCATTTTTCAACCCAAAAGTCATGACTGTGTACTGGTAGGATCCCCATTATGTGGAAAAAGTGGTCTTGTACCTCTCTTCTGGGGCTATCTTGATCTAGTGGTAACCTGAGAATCCATATGTAAAAGGTGTAGGGAAAGGGTCATGTAGGCAAGCA
Organism: Picea mariana; assembly: GCA_032191745.1. Classification (NCBI taxonomy): domain Eukaryota; kingdom Viridiplantae; phylum Streptophyta; class Pinopsida; order Pinales; family Pinaceae; genus Picea; species Picea mariana. Next base: position 75,612 of record JASDQU010101087.1, read on the forward strand.
TCATTCAGTTTCCTTAGATATACATAAATCCTTATCCCCCCTTGTTTCTTCTCTTGAACTAACATAGGGCTTATCCATTCAGATTCCTCCACTGGTTCTATGATACCAACTTCCAACATTCTGTCAATTTCTGCTTTTACTTTATGCTTATATATTGGGTTTAGTCTATAGGGTCTCTGTCTGACAGATCTAGCCTTAGGTTTGAGAGGTATCTTCATCTCTCCTAGTTCTCTTTTTATGCCTTTCATGTCTGTAAAAGTTGTTGGGAACATGTCATTGTATTCGCGGAGTAACTCTGTTATCCTTTCCACTATTTTCTCATCCCAATAATCTCCAATACTTGCCATTTTAGGATTAGCAGTTGTGCCAGTGTTGAATTTCTTCACTTTGACAAGTGTAACAAATACTTCTGATTCCAAAGATGGAGGTTCCAATCCTCTTTCTCCTTCAATTTCTCTAATATGAATGTTGCACGGGTCATCTTCATCCGATGCTTCTTTTTCCACATGATAACATGACAGTAGTTCCTCGATTGTCTGCATGTTCTGTTGTTGATACTTTGTCATGAGTTCAACCTCTAGTTCGTCAATAAACATCACCCCTCTTATCTGTTTAATTGTTGAATCCATGATAGGGTTCTCATGTTCAAATGAGAAGGTTACTATAAAATTTTGTTGTAATGTTGTCCATTCTGCAAAGCCTCTACGCAGTTCCTAGTCTACATACCAATTTTCTGGGATCCCTTCCAATGTGTGGATGAAGTGATGAGGCCATTACTTTGGTGGTGTCATCCTCCATAGTTTTATGAATCTCTCCAATTGTTCTTATGGTGTCCTCTATCCATCATATATCTACATCTTATTGCTCCCCTGCTCTGCGTCGAATCTAATGCGCAGTAGTCGCTTACATTGGTACCAGTCCTTAATTGTTTCTTTGTGCACACCCCACCATCTTCTAGGTGTTGCCTTGAGTGCAATGTCCAGGGCTAAGAGCCTCTAATTCTCTAACACTTCATCCTCATATCTTGTTAGGAATTCTTTTAAGTTATTTATGACATGAAAACTGGGAGGTTCTCTTATCTCGGTACCCACCCATCTTATTGAATGGTATATTCTTGTGCACCTTCTTGTAGACACTTCATGTAATATTTGTTGGCAATTCTCCAAACTTGTATCTAAGTCAGATGCACATGATTTGATGCTCCTCCAGCTAAGTACCCCATCTACATTTGGGTTGACATAATTTTCTTTGTGCGTGGTGGTTCTGTATAACTGGTTGATTTCCTCCAGATCTAAGCAAGTGGGCTCTACAAACATTTCTCCTTTTGATGGGTCTAATGGTGCAACGACTCTGTATTCTCTTGATTCAAATGTCATATTCCTTGTCTTCAAGTTAATTATGGTGTGTTTATCAAATTCCCAATGCATCCCAAGAAATGTTTGATAAGGTGTTGTGCCATCCACTATTTCTATCACTTCAAAGTCTTCCTTAGTGTGCACTCCATCCAGATCTATTGTCACACCTTTTATCCTTCCAATTGGCAGAAATCTATGTTGGTTCACTAGCTTCAGTTGAACAGGTGAGTTGGCTAAGGTGGGCTTTCCCATACATTGTCATGTCTTATTGGGTAACACGTTTACCTCGGAGCCTAAATCCAGTATGATATCCCTCATATTGAAATCTCCAATGTTGGCATTTAGTCTGAATTCCCTGCTTGTCCTCCTTCCTGTATGGAGGTGATCGACTGTTTTTTGTTCCAACTTCCTCTCTTCCTCTATGTTACATATTTCTAACATATTTTTCAAAATGTGAACAAATGATGGATCATTCAGTAGTTTAACACAGGATTGCAAAAAGGTCTTTATGGTACTTACTTTTTCTATAGATTGTGTTTCGCGGGTGTGGTCCATTGAGGAGGGAATTTCGTACATTGGTACATTCTGAGTGTGTTGCACGGTTGATGTGGAGGCAATATCTTGCTTGAGGAACTCCTGTCTTGCCTCCTTGAATATTTATTTTTCTTTCCCCGCATCGAATTGTTTCTATGGTTCAATATTCTTCTTCACCCATTGGTGTTGTGTTGGTTCATGTCTTACTGCGTTAGCTCCTGTATTAGCTCCTCCATGAATAACTATGTTGATATTTCTTCCATCATCCCTAGATTCTGCAGATATCCAATGAACATTCTGATTGTTCTCGTTCCTTTTTTCTTGAATCTTCCCCAAAAGTGTTGGGAATTCCTCTATATAATGGTCTGTTGTGCAACAATACATACATGTCATAGGTGGGAGTGGACATTCCCTTGCATAATGTCCTAGTTTTTGGCAGTTATTACATACTATTGGTATTATACCTCTTCCAAATCCTCCTCTACCTCATCCTCCACCTCTGTATCCACCTCTATCTTATCGTGGTGCGGTGTATTGAGGCCCCTGATTATACTGCGTGGGGTTATATTATGGTTGTGCATTGTTATACTGAGGTTGCGCAGTGTTGTACTACTGCTACGCATTGTTATATGGAGGTTGTACATGGTTGAACTATGGTGTAGTTTTCCCTGTCATCATTTATGCTTGCACCCTATAGGTATCTGAAGTTCTTTCCCTCATCAATTCCATTGTCCTACAATCTTTGTCATCATGACCTACTGATTTGCAAAAAGTGCAGTATGAATTCTTGGGTATTGTCTAGTACTTTTGCATCATTAGACAATGATATGGATCATGTCCGTGTGTTTTACAGATCTCGAACCATGGTCCTCCCATTGGAAAAGGTTTTGGTAGACCCGTTTCCATGTACTGCGCAAAAGTTGGGCACTCATTCTTGTGGTGTCATTTTATCCTGCATGTTGTAACACCCCTATATCCCCCAACTTGTAATTAATCATTAATTAGGGTTACCATGTTGTGGCATGGGAACAATGTAAATGTATTATTGTTTGAGTTTCCAATAACTAACTGTGGGGGTAAATCCTTGAAAGTACTAGCCATGATATCACTAGAGGAAAGAATGTGAAAACTATAAGAGAGGGTTCATTATATCATATAACCCCAAATTTCCCTTTGATGAGGATAATAAATCTCCTTCGGATCCCAAGGATAGAAATCAGTTAATGAAGAAAGGAATAGTGGTTGAATTATCAACCACCCTCGTGAATGGAAGCATGTTCTAGCTGCAGAATGTCATCCTGAAATACCATTGGGTCTGGCATACAAGGTTGACCTGAGTTTTCTTCTGACAGAAGGAATAAGATGGAACAAGGAAGAACCTTCCCGAGAAGGATGTGCATGTAAGGGGATAGACCCATGCAGGTAGTAGAAAAGAGACAGAGAGGAGAATGGGAAAAAAAATCCAGCAAAGAATGAGCAGAGGGCCATGAGCTTGATGCAGAGAAAGCATATGATAAACCTCGTCGAGGTTGTGACAGAGAGAGAGATCTCTAAGAGTATGCAAATAATGGGACCTGAGTGGAAGGACGCGAGATTTATGTTGAGGAAGCATCTGATAAACCTCACAGAAGATGCAAAAGAGAAAGGATCGATGAGAATTGGCATAAATTCCCTGGTGATATCATGGCTTGGCATGGGGGTGGCCAGAGCGCTAAGAATGAATTCCTCTGAGCCTATGGTTGGGTGGAAGGACGAACACCCACAGTCAGTTAGTTGGATACCACCTGTAATAGATAAGTAATCGCATATCTTGTGTATTTAAGTGGTAACTATGAATTAAATTTGGATATCCTATGAATGTTGCAGGGATGGATATGTTTTCTTAATGATTTATATTGTATCCCTTCAATTTTGCCTAATTTTGTGTTCAATAAAATAATAAATTATATGGCATGTACACGTAAATGCCTAAGCCATGTGGTGGCTCAAGTTAAAATAAATGAACTGTGAATTCATTGACTTTGGGTATAGCCTCACATGTGCATGTTAACACTCACAGTTGTTTCAAAGGAAGGGATCGATCAAAGCTCAGGAGAGGTAGTGCATGTGTGCATAGAACCTATGGGAAGGCGTGTAGGGATCGAGAACCCCTTTAGTTCTAGAGTTGATAAATGAGTGCAAGAGGTGCGTGAAGTATTTATGTAAGCGTTAAGTTCAGGAGAATTAGCGCAAATTACCTAGGTACTTAAGGAGTTGGGAAAGCTCAGGTAGGATAGCGAGATTGAAGTCCTGAAAGGAGATATCCATTTGTTTGGAAGACGAATGGATGAGATTAGTTTGGGAAAAGTTGAAGTTCTTCACGATCGTCGAATCTGGAGAAAGAATGAGGGTGCTAACCCTTAGAAACCTTTGGACTTCGCGGGTCCAGCGAATCGATCATATTCGTTGCACATGAGGTGAAATCCCCGAAGTCCCGAAGTTAATATGGTTCGTAGATATGAGGATGCCAAGGAACTATCCTGACCATTGGATCTATGATATATTCAGTCCAACGTTGACCACTTAGGGAGGAAAAAGGTTTGGTAACACAAAAACCCCTAAAGTCTGGAAGTCCAGAAGTTGATGTTGACCGTGGATCTAAGGATCCTTCGGGATCCCTCATGACCATTCGATCATGGGGAAGCAAGTATCAACGTCGAGATCCTGTGGGAGCCCATGTGTCGAGTGATGGGGTTGTCAGGTGTCCCTCTCGGAGTGGCACACACTGGGATCCAAAGGACCCTTGAACGGAAGTTATGGGCCGAAGAGCCGAAGCATATTTGAGTCATCCAAGCCAAAGGGACAGGTGTCGTCAGATCCTGCACTTCGAGTGAAATAAATCTGGGAGAAAAAGGGATGTGTTGAATAGGAACTCCCGAAGGCCAAAGATTCGGATTTCATACGATTCATTCATCAGCTAAGGATAGGTGTCAGCAGATCTTCCATTTCGGGAGATAGCCACTTCGAAGGAAAGTGGGGTCATGCAATTTGAGAACTCCCGAAGTAAATCATGACCGTCGATTTGAAAGAGACATGCATCGACATATCATCGAATTCGAGTGAAATCACTCTGGGAGAAAGCGAGTGGGGAGAGGTTGAAACTCCCAAAGCTAGAAGAGCCGAAGTAATTTATAGTCGTCAATCTGCTAGAGACACGCGTCAGCAGATCACGTACTTCAGAAGCAAGGAGAAAGCAAATTGAAGTAGAGGGGCACCTAAAGTGGATCCCCACTATTGAATGAGAGGGGTGCATGGCGCATGATCCTTAACTTTGGAAGAAAAAACTCTGGGAGAAAAAGTGGTGTGAGCGTCCGGGACTCCCGAATGTCAAAGTCTTAAAGAAGATCATAATCATCAATCACGAGGGATGCGTGGCGCTCAATATGTAACTCCGGGTATGGAGTACTTCGGAGGAAAAAGGTATAGGAATGTTTGAAACTTCCGAACTCCGAAGTCCCAAAGTAAATCAGGTTCATCAAAATCCCTGAGGACACGCGGCGTCGGATCATGAATTTCGGAGGTTTGCCACTCTAGAGGATTCGCATGGTGGTCGTCTTAGCGCTTGGTTTCTTGGCGTTCAGTTATAGCCCGAAGTTATATGCAAGTATATGGGGATGAAAGAACCCGAAGAACTTGGGAGAGGATATCTTCTAGCGCTAAGCTCGTTTCAGAGAATGGAGATCATGGTTGGTAAGCTCTGGAAGAGCATAATGGAATAGAGACCCCGAATGAGGGTATTGATTCTCCTAAGAAGAGAAAAAATTTGAGTCCCCACCGTGGGTGTGTTAAAAATTGGTATCAAAGCATGGTTACAACACTTGGCCTTCTTGGTCTCATGCACGAGTCATATGAAAATATTTCTGGAGGAATTTAAGGGGTAACACCCTATCTTACCGCATTCCTAAGAACCATAGAAAACCTCTTCTGAAGAGAGGAATGAGATTCTTTATTGTTGATAGATGTTTTGGAAATTGGCACTGTATGTTGCTAATGTCCCCAAATAAAGAAGTTGACTTCACTATGCAATAGTACGTTGTGTTGTACAGTCATCAGATTTATTTATCAAGGCTAAAGATGGGTCTGTGGAGAATGTTACTGCCAAACATAAATCATCTGCATAAGTTCCTTGAGTAGAAGGATGCAGATTTAAAATACAGTTGGGATTTTTACCCAACGATATTGAATAATGCTAGTATGTGACAAAGGAATCCTCGAATTTCTTGGGAAATGGAAGCCGATCCTACAGAAATGGGATTATGCTGAAAAACACTCATATTTAAACTAAAATAGCAATGTGAACGGATGGAGAGGATCTGTAGCAGTAATGATTACTGGTTTAATGAAGGGTTAAACCTAGTATAGGTGTATAACTCCTCCCAATTAGAGGAATGAGTCTGGTGACCATTCCCTTAAAAGGGAGAGCATGAGTAGCTCTCGGGTTTCAAAGTGGACAGAGAAACAATTTTTTTTTCTGGGTACAGGAATTGTTGGACATGGTTTTTCTAATCAAGCTAATAAACGGAGTTGTAGAAATATGGAGTGATTGAGTGAGAAATCACCACAGCCTCCCTTTCTTGGTGGATAGGAAACTAATTTGTCATAGTTCTTGTGGGAGGAGGAGAGTGGCCTCCATCCCTGGCTATGTTGAACAGAAGGAGGAATTCTAGGTGTAATGGTCAAGACCGATCTTGAACTAAAGGTACTCTGGATTTCTGAACTAGGATACTTAGTAAGTAACATAATTCGAAATTGCATCCAAGATTTAAGGGAATAGTCCAAATGGTAATAGACATTAAATTGTTAAAATTAAGATAAAATGGTTGACTAAATGTTGATCATGTATGTGGTAAAGGAAGTGTTGGGGCACTTCTAGAAGCCCAATGGATCAGATTGACATCCAGTGGTGGATGGTAGCCATATAGATATAGTTGGAATCTATTTTGGCTGATTTTGTTACCTTGGGAATGGTTATAATTTCCCAGATTGTATTTATAAGTTGGGTAATGTTCCAGGGAGCTTGAGGCAAGAGTGTTTTCCTACTAGTTGTTATCATATGAAAAGGGAACCTAGTTATGACTATGTCTTATTCAACTTCCATGTAGATGTCGTGTGAATGACTACAAGATCTCAACTAAGAGGGAAATCGGTGTTGAGTATCCCTATGAGGCTTGTCATAAGAACGGCAACAATATCCTTGGAGGAGGATCTAGAATTCTGAGATGCCCGTGTGCATGCATGACATGGAAAGGGTGCAAGCAATGAGCTTGCATGATGAATGTTTGGTTAGGTTTGTGTGTGTTTATGCTTCAATGCATGGATTTAATGCATTGTGAAGCTTCTTGATATGAATCCTGGTAGTAATACCTGTTAGGTATGAATAATATTAAACGTTAAAGTGATGCACATGTATGATGTAAGGATATATGTATACTAAAGGCACAATATTGTTGCCTTGATGAGTGATATGTAAGGCAAGAATTGCACTTGCCAAGATTAAGTGAATACCATGGATGCATGGTTGACTCCATTTTTGAAGAGTCGTGAAAGTTTTGTTTTGAATGATAGCTTAAGGGGAATGTGCTCCATTCCCTCAGGAAAGATGAGTATAAATAAATGAAAGAGTAAATGAGCAAGGATGGTTTGTTGTCAGGATAATAGGCAATTGATTATGCCTTGAGGATCACATAAGAATGAGTTTGAATAGTCATGAGTTGACTAATTTTAGAATAGAGATATATGTAGGCTGTGAAATATACCCATGGAAGATACACACAAACTTTTGATTATGCATATGGTTAAGTACATCATGGATGTAAGTTAACAAAACCAGAATATGTATGGATACATAATTTGGGTACATGACAAAGATGCATGTTTATATTCCTTAGGGAATATTTGGTAAACAACTAAAGCTAACTCAAGGTTGAGGCCATCACAGATAGTGATGGACGTGCAATAAGGAAGTTGCATGCTGAGGGATTTTCTTGTGGAAGAACTGTGTGAAAACTCTGTCAGGAGGTCAAAGTCACAACCTTAATAACTGTTGAGAACTAAGCAATGAGCTACAAGCTTATATATATATAAGAATCATGGATTACATTTTTGAAAGCATCATGTAGTGAATAGAAAACTAATGAATGAATAAAGGAGTACGTTTCATTGAATAAGCTTGGTTGAAGCCATGTTAAGAAAAGGCAGATGTATGCCTCGGATACCCAAGTAGAGTATGATTCAGGAAGAAAACCCTGATTGAATCAGGTTAATCGAGAGCCTGACAGAGGAGATGAACGTGAGTCATTCATCGGAAGGAAACTGATCTCATTCGTCAAATTGACTTCAAGATCCACTGGAGTTAATGAATCAATCGCCATTCGTTCGATAATATCGATAACCCATATTCATTGCGAAGATTGAATCAACACACGGGTTAAGGACGGAGCCTGTGCCCGTAATTTAATTTCAATATAGTTTTGTTTTAATTTTGGGGTCCGATTGTAGATCAGATGACCCGTATTCATTGCGGGGCACAAAGGCAGAATTAATGGGTGCGCTAGTTCACGGCCCGCAATCAACCTACACCGTTGATCTCGTCGGGGTGGATGATCAACAACCACGATTAAAAGAGTTGGGAGAGCACTTTTCAGATTTCAGAGATTGAACTCTTCGATAAAGAGAGAGCACATTGGGGATTCTGCAATCACTGTGAACCGTTGATCTATGAACGGTCATTGGATGGACCTGCAAGCAACCCACACATTAATGCCACGTAAACTCGTACTGTGATTGAGTTTGGTGGTTAGATTTGGAAAATCAAGTTCTCAATCCAAATTCTCAGTCAAACACTTATGTGTTGGCATTATTATAATTTGGAAATCGTGTGGTTAAAATCAATCGAGGGCTATGATTGACGGGCCACATTCATTATGGAGATTGCATGTGCACACGGGTTAACGTCGATACCTGTACCCATAATTTAAATTCAATATAGTGTTGTTTTGAGTTTGGGATCCGATCGTAGATTGGACTGCCCGTATTCATTGCAGAGGTTGGAAGGAGAGTTAAATCACGAGCAAGTTGACGTTCTGCAATCCCTTGCAGCTGTTGGATCTGGGGAAAAACAGATCTACACCGTTGATTTGCAGACAAGGGGTTTATCTAGGATCATAGTGCCTAGACATGGGGGCCGAAGGGATAGCACCTGAAAAGAATAAAGCTAAGGTCACAACTCTCGGTCGCATGGAGAGAAAACAGAGTTCCTCCAGGCCAGTCAAGGAAGATAGAGTTTAACACTCTACCTTAGAATGTAATTGCGAGGACTGATTCTATGGGAATAAAGGTGCTCATAGCTAGCACATTGCATGGAATTGCTTCGAGGAAGTGTATGTTTTCATGAAGGGAAGACAATGAACCCTCCATTGAGGAAGGAGGACCTTCCGAAAATTTTGAGTACATTATATGGATGTCAAAGGAATGCTTAAAGGCATTCGTGTGAAACTTGGAGTTTCATGAATGACGTTATTAGGGTTGTGATATATTCAGAGCAGAAAATATGGTTCTGCTGAAATAATAAATATGGACAAAGAGTCCATATGGTAATAAGTTGGTTGAATTCAAACACACCTTGGCAAGAGTGCCTAACCTGAAAAGTGATAACCTGAAATCGATGCAAGGGTGCATTGGGTATGAATGTGGCCACAAATGTTGGCACATTCATTCAAGTCAATTTGTATCTAAATTTCATTTCGAAAATTTGATATACTGAACTGATGCACGTGTAAGGAATGAAATTTCCTTTTTCTTGTATCATCGAATAGATAAAAGTGATTTGACTGATTATCATGCACAATTTAAGAATTTTTTGTGATGACATTATAAAGGTGCAATGAAAATATATGTGCATGGGAAACTAACAATTTGTTTGGATAATTGAAGTTGAAAGTTCAGGAAGAAAAGGGGTCTTGGATATGGCAGCATTGTAAGACCATAAGGAAGACCAATTGTCTGTTGAGCCAAATCGCTATGGGAAGGAAAGTCCCATAATTATGAATCTGGTTCTTATGCGGAACAAATATGAAAATAAAATGTGGAACTTGGAAATCTGTGGGTGACATATTTACAAGATAATTTTGAATTTAAAAGTTATGATGATGTCTCATGAATTTCTATATGCTTGTGATATGGGTGATAAGAAAAGATATGTCCAGAAAGGACAAATGAAGGTTGTCAAGTTGTAAAAGCGTGAAAAATGGCTACAGTTAAGCCATGAGAACCCTGTGATAAGCCATGATCACCTAGAATATGTTGTGTTGAGGTAAGACAAGCCAGAGGGACAACTCGGTAGAGCAAGTCTAAGTGATGCCTCGAATGCAAGGCTCGATAAAGTCTCTAGAATTCTTCATGTGCGAGAAAACCTTGGCAAGGAAAGATGGATCACTTGAGGAACTATATAGCAGAGAAGGGGGTGCCTGAGCCTAGGCCTGGAGGGTGAGTGACCACAAGGAAGAGGATACCTTGATAGTTCTTGTAAACTATTGATTAAGATCATGCACACGATGGGTAGTTCTTCCTGTGCGACAAAACCTTGGCAAGGCAAGATGGATCACCCGAAGAACTGTATAACAGAGAAGGGGATATCGGAGCCTGGGCCTAGAGGGTGAGTGACCGCAAGGAAGAGGAGACTCTCATAGTTCTTGTAAACTATTGGTATCATGTACACAATGGGTATGTCAAGGAAAAACAGTGAGCCTGGGTAACAAGACAACCATGTGGATACAAATCCACAAACTGCATAGATAATTATTGTGCTATATTATGAAATTTTCCTAGAAATTTTTATGCAACCGTAAAATGTTTTCGCATGAGACTATGATTAATGTGCTTGTTGTCCAAGAATTATTGAAAGAAGGTGACAAAGATTAAGGGTCTGAAAAAGGACCTGACCGAGAAAGAAGGTTAAGACTTCTGAAGTGGTTGAATGAGAACATCATGATAGGTGTTACTGAGAAAGAACACCGAGGACGGTGTTCCTTTTAAGGGAAAGGGGATTGTAACACCC
>JASDQU010101087.1:95804-109405 GCA_032191745.1 Picea mariana
ACCTTATAATGAATGGTCCAGATTTACAATGAAATTACAATATACATTTACAAGGCAATTTTTCCTTTCAAGGCTTCGCCCCCGAACCCCTGTTGGGGGCCCACTTGCCCCCAAACCCCCCAGCCGGGGGGATAGCCCCCCCCGGACCCTGCAGAGGGGGTACCCCCCCTTTTCACTCCCCCGCATGGAAGAGTGTACATACTTCTGGGGTGTAAATACTTCATGGGGTATAAACACAACTGAAATTAAAGACCTCCGCATCAGGAAGATAATCAGGCTCCACAACCAACACCAACAACTCTCATGAGGATGATGGACGATATCTTGTGCCCTTTTACTAATTATTTTGTGGTGGTGTATCTGGATGACATCCTCGTCTACAAAAAAAATTGGGTAGAACAATTGCAACATGTTCAACAGGTTCTGTACACTCTACGGTAGAAAAATATGTATGCCAACTTGGAAAAATACTCCTTCGGCATGGACAGGGTCCAGTACCTAGGCCTGTCCCCAAAAAAAGTGTTCAATGATCTGAAGCAGCGCTTGTGCTCCACCCTAATGATTTCATTACTTGACCTACAACAACCCTTTGAGATCAAGACAGATGCTTCAAACTACGCTGTGGGTGCAATAATCACTCAACACAACCACCCCATGTCCTATTGTAGTGATACACTATCAGATGCCTCCCGTAAGTACCCTACTTACGATAAAGAAATGTACTCCATTGTTAAAGCATGTAACTAGTGGAGGCATTATGTTCTTGGGAAGGAGATAGTCATCCAAACTGATCATAATCTTCTGCAGTTCATGCAGACACAAGGAAAATCACAGAATGACTGCCATCAAAAGTGGTCCACATATTTGTAGCAGTTCCTCCTCAACATCAAGTATAAAAAAAGAAGTACCAACCAAGTTGTTGATTTCTTCAGCCGACCTCCAGTTGCTACACTCACCACAATGCTCGATTCTTGCAACCACGAGACCTCCATATGGCCCCACCTCTATGAGACAGATCCTGACTTCACCAACACCTACCAAATGTTGTGCGCAAACACAACTGTCACTAATTTCCATCTTCAAGACAAGATTTTGTGCCATTTGTGCTATCTCTGCATTCCAACAAGCAAGCGAATGAAGATGATTTGGGAATCCCATTGAAGTCGGGTAACAGGACATTTCAATGTGCAAAACACAATAGTAGTGCTGCAACGACATTTTTACTGGCAAAAACTTCCATGGTATGTCAGCAAGTATATTTGGTTCTGCATTGCTTATGCTATTGCCAAACCGACCACTAAGAAACAAGGCTTGTACACTCCTCTGCCTACTCCTGATAGGATCTGGGAATCCATCACAATGGATTACATGTAGGGCCTTCCATCCACCAAGTGGGTGTTGACGATTAAAATTGCAACGAGGAAATTCGGCCGCAAAGTATTGATAAAGCCTATTATTTAAACTATGCTAATAATATAATACTAGTAGGTGGGACCCCCTTATAGATTGGAGGCTCGAAGATAGTCATATCACACATTTTTTGTTGTTGTTTCAATGCTGCTTACAGGGTCCTATATGATCGACGATTAGTCCTGATGATGAATCCCGATTCGGATTTGAAACGTTGATGACAAAAATGACATCAACTGTGGATTATCCGACAATTAACCTCGAACCTACTCACCATAGAAATCTGAAAATAGTAATGTAGTCTTGTTTTCAATTTGACATAGTGACAGGTGGATGATGCATTTTATGGGATGTTCTGTTATTCAAAGCTTTATTTTTATGTTATGATTGACATATATTTATAGTTCCTATGTTTAATCATGTCACCATGATTTATTACCTGGCTACACATGCACAAGAGATATGTTAATAGTGACATAACCAAAACAAAAGGAAGAAACTTATGAAAAAAATCCTAAAAGAAAGGATCTATGTTTATGCTATGTCAAAAGTTATGTGCAAATGAAAATGTAAAACATGTTAGTGTTAGTCCTAACTATTAAATGGTTGGTTAGTGGCTATGCGATTTGCATTTGAGTTATTATGGGTGAATATGATATGGAAATGCATATGGTATGTCATGAGGACTTGGCAATGGTTAACATGAAGGTTTTGGGTGGTGCATTTGGCAAGGAATCTAGTCCATATTTCAATGGTTTGGAAATTAATGACATGATTAAATGATATGGTGAGTGTTGGATGTCTTGTACTTCAGAATTGAATAGAAGAGGAGATGGAAGCGATGTGCAGTAAATTCACGTCACTCCATACTCCCCCCATCAGGCCATCACCCTAGTATGGTTATGGTTGCATTTGGTCTGTTGGTGGTTAAGCTATAAAATTCAAGCTTGGGAAGAAAACGCTCGACCAACTCGCCCCTTTTAAGCTATCGATTACAGGTATGGTTCTTTTTCACCCCATCCATGAATTACGCTTTGTTTATGAACAAACAATGGCTCAGTAATGCTTGGGTTTGTGTTTTCTTGAGAATTGCAACTATGTAAATGCATGGTTTTTCTATCTGGAATGGTTGTGTGGTTGTTTCATTTGCAAGTAAAATAATTGGTTTGGTTGAGATGTGCATTCACTGGTTGTTCTGTTGGTGAAAATCATGATGGGTCTCTGTGGATTTTGAATGAATATGGGTATTATCGCTATGTGTTTTTGGTGGAGGGTTTCTCTCTATGTATTCTTGCTGGTTGCTTCTCCACAGTTATGAGGGTAACCCTATCCAGTCATATTCAGACTGCCATTTGGTTGCTGTGTATGTTTCCTGGACTGCCATTTGGTTGCTGTGTATTTTTCAAAAATCATGGTCATGGGATTATTCACATGGTTGTGGGATTATTCACATGGTCTTGGCATCAAAGTATCTTGGAAGTCGGTTTTAGGGTGGGAATTATGCCAATATATATGCTATATGGTTGTTGGGTGATATAAGTTATGCCCTAAGTTATGCATCCTCACTAGCATTATTGACAAATGATTAGGCTCTAAAGAAATAGATAGAGGTTATACCTCTCTGTGTTCTAGGTAACTGTCACTGTCCAATGGACATTCACTTATCCTCTGTAAATGCAAGACACACTATGTGCACCGTTTTTCTACCCTACCCGTCGTTGTTTCCTTTGTGGCTAACTGTTGCGCCATTACCCAGACCGAGATTTATAAGGAACCCTGTGGTCTCTACTATTCTTATATCGAAGGGTATTTACCTATGGTTGATGTTGGCACAGGGGAAGACCCAGGGTTCAATGCTACAACAACACACCAAAAAAATCCTAACTACAGGGCCCCGACCCTTTCGACAACACCTGCGAAGAAGATGAAGTCTCACTCAAGGTAGAGGTAGGGGTGGTTACAGGACTCAGTTGTCTGTAACCTTAGCTGGGACACAAATATGTGATTATAATGCTTAACAGAGAACTTAGCAGTAAACATTCATCAACATTCAGTTCTTAGTAACAACGCAAACAAACCCTAATTACAAAGCATCGCAGTATTCAACCATATCCACATCTAATAACACTTAGCATAAAAGAAACCTATTAGATCTAACATATTTAGGCACTAAGCATACTCACTTAGGTCAGATCTAACATTCATTCTCTTTTATAAGCACAAAGCAACATCAGTTCTATCTAACATTCATCTATATCATATCAAGTTACACCTAAACACACCAACACATCGCACAAAGCAGAGAAACACAACATATACGTGGTTCACCCCCCCGGGGGATACATCCACCAACTCTTCTTCTCTTCTATTATCTTATATTAATAAGTCACATGCACAGAGCCTCAAAAAACCTACTCCACATAGGACATGAGATCTACACACTTTGCTAGATCCTCCTTCCTTGAGCTAGGTTACAACACTAAGTCTTCTATAGTCACTTGCACTCAGCTCTGCAAGATTCAAACAATATGCACAGAGCACTTACAATCCTTCAATCACATAGATCGATCATTAGCACTTAGCACATTGGCCTAACATCACATATATGCCCCTCCTTATATTGATTAGACATCTATTTATACTTTACAAAATATGCCTAAACATGGGTAAACCCATGGGCCGACATCCCATACCCATTACATAATCCCAAACCCCAAAAAGGACCCGAAAAGGGGCTGAGATCCTGCTATCTCTGCTTCGACTTGCGCTCCTCCTTCGTTAGGTTGTTGAAGTCAAAAAATAGGTCAAACTTGAACAAGGATCTCCCAAAAATTGGTCAAGGGCCAACAATTGATATGTTTTTAGGATCTCCAGTTTTCTATGCAATTGATGACCGAGAGAACTCTTGAATACCTCTTTATATTTGTTGTGATAGAGCTCGATTTAAAAAAAAATCCCAACTATTCTTAGTCCTATCGAGCATCTTTTGGGTTGTCAAAGATTGGTTGTAAAGTGGAGTTTTTATGACAGTTGCATCGAGTACCTATCTTGTCTTTATTTGATTAAATTGGTTGAAAAGTTATGATTGGGAATGAGTGATAATATGAAATCACATGATGTCTCTTCTCGTTATACCTTCGATTGTTGTGATCTTACAACATGATGTTAATTGCAAGTTGGAGACTACTGTGTGTTCACTAGGACTGATCACGATCATAGAAAATTATGGAATTGATAACTGTGTTTATTTTGTTATGTTCATTTTGTATCTATTATGGAAGCATCATGCATGTTGTAAATAATTTCATCGACAGTGATGAAGCTTAGGTTTTATATTGACTATGGTTTCGTTGCAAAAACTTATTGGTTCATATGATGAAGAGTGTATGAATCGAGCATGTTCTAGAAGTCTATCCGAATTGGAAGGGACCTGTGCATATGTTTTAAATTGGATGATTGTGAATTGATGGAAACTGTATGATATTTTTATAGTGATGTATTATACATAGAGGTGGAGCAATGATTGCTGTTTGTTTTCTTTCGATTCTTAAAAGGAAAGGAAATAAAATAGAGACCAAACATTCTCTTAACAGGACCGTTGAAAGTTGTTTCTATTATGAGTATGACTGCAGACTGTGTTAATTGAGAATTTTTGAAGATTTTGAATGTGGAATAGTGAACAGTTTTGATACACAGTAATTATTAAATTGGTTGGTATGTTTATTAATTACTTGATTTGTTTTATAAACAATATTCGTTATTTTCGTTCCATTCTCTCACTTTTCCACACATTACAAGTCCCCTCACCTCCCCATATTTACTATTCACTCCTTGTTCATAAAATTAAATTATAGTTAAATGAAAACTCTGTATTATAGCAGTTGAAGGATGGAACATGGATGAGTTACAATGATGTGTTTTTTTATTACAATACAATTAATTGTTTGATGATTTGTTGAGTTGTAATCATGATCTACCCCCCTTCATTTTACCACGTTTTTCTCAATACAATGCCTCATATATCCTAAAACCCTTATTCACCTCCTGCTCATTGACAAGTATTAAATGATTTTTATGGATTGGATTGCATCAGTATGATGTGTTGCTGAGCCAAACTTTGTTTCATATTTAAAGAGATGTCATGTATGGTTTCTTGAAGAAACTAGTTTCTAATAATTAATGCATACATGAATGAGCTTCTTCAGTAGAGGTATCCATCACTGGGGTAATAGGGGAAGAGGAAATTGGAACGAGGGCCCTAGAAGGCCAAGGTTTTCTATACATTTTGATGCAGACTCACAAGAGTTGAGCCAACTATTCCAAGCAGGATTTTTTAACTGGATTGGACAAGGAGTGGTCTAACCTAGGAAAAACAAGCCTCCATTCCAAGCCTCGCATGTCCCTGGTATCCCAGTTTCCCCTCATGTCTCATTACAATCTGAAGTCCCTGAAAATGACAGATGGCAAGAGATTGTCCACCTGACAGTCTCCCAACATTGTGGATGGCCCAATTTGTCTCTACCTACTCCTCCTCCACCTGTTAACCAAATTTTCCAAGATGCCCATGCACACTCACCAATACAGTCTTCCCATGCAAGAAAGAGGTTAAAGACCGAAGCCCACCATGCACCTGATAAAGGAAAAGCCACTATTTCCCCCTCCTCTCCATCAAATGACTCTGTCAAATCCATTTCATCCCACATGCACTTGAGAGATGATTGCTCTCACGTTATCAATGAGATTAGGCCTAAAGGCTCTATACAGCCTAAGGAAAATTCAGAGAAATCAAAGGGAGACAACAACAACAAGGGGAAAATTGCCTCCCAGAGTGGAAAATATGGTTTTTAAGTGGTTTTATTTATTGATTGTTGAGAACAGTTGACTTCTGAAATTTTTGGACAACACACTATTTTTTGGATATGTGGTTATTATATTTTTGGATATGGTTTCAAATATCATTCATATAAATTGTCAAATTATGAGAGTAATGATGGGAGCCACAAGGAGGGATATGTTTGTTTGATGAACTAGTTGTGTTTATGCTTGTTAAAGGAACTAATGGGAGTCACAAGGGGTCACATCTACTAGTTATTATTTATTAAAGACCCGTATTATTATTTTATTAATTTTCCCTCTAAACTAAAAGTTGGTTGAGTTTTAGTTAACTTCACTAAAGTGGTAGTTTAACTACTTCAACTAATTATGATTGATTAAAGGAAAAAAGAGAAGGAGGAACAAGAGGAGAATAGAAGGACAAAGCATACTAAGGTATTCTCTTGAGTTTTATTGAGATAATTAAGTTTTCATTCATTCTTTAATTCATTGAAAGCCTAATTCTCTTTTCTGATAGCAGGGTCCTATTGTAGACAACAATATTCAAGGCTGAATTACATCATTCATACACTTGTTTTCTAGAGGTGTTGATTTATCTTTGATAGTCTGTGTAGACTTGTCTGTTTGTGAATTAAATTTCATGACAGGTAAAGGCTATTGTGTAGATTCGAGTGGGAAACAATCTATGGCAAGCTGATCCATCTTTTAAAGTTCATTTTTTTACTTTCTGTTGGAAGTCCTTTTGTATGGTTTTCATCGGGGACATCTAAGTTTGACTTTGGTCCAAACTTCGTTAGGGATATTTGTAAAGAGAATGATTCTTTTGATAAATTGGAATGGAATAAGCGATTTCTTTATGTCTCATCTGTGTTGATTATTGATTTGGTATTTTTACTTCCGTCTCTACATTCATTTCTGCATCTGTTATATTCAGAAAATTACATAAATATTTAATTTTTCAGCAATCTTTAATTTATAAGAAAATTAGCCTAAGCCCTTGTAACCAATACTTGAGGGTTAGGAAACAATTTTTGATGGCTATAAACATAGGGTGATATTCCCCTCTATCTTGCTTTAGCCAAGTAAGATCTGAAAATGCTTGAGTAAGATCATTTCATATCTTTTCCTCAACATTTATTTGGCGACCATACTGGGGAGATCTTCCATATCTCTCTGATTCCTTTTTATGCTTGATTATCATCAAATATATTTATTTTTCTGATATTGATTCTTTGACTGTTTCATTTCTTAATGAATGTACCTATTGCAAGGAAACTTAATATTGAGCCCGGTCTTCAAGATCAGACCAACATTTCTTTAAACTTGTTTAACACCATTTTAGACACTGCTAATACCTGGGATGCGCTTAATCGTTCATGGGTAGCAATTGAACAAGACATCAACACCCAAGAATGTTGGGAAGCTAGGCATAAACAATGTAGGAATCAGTCATAACTTTCCTTTTCCTTCAGCTTTGATATTCCTTTCATGTCCTTAAACCCTTGTGTTTCTAGGAGAAGAAGGGGATTATCACCTGAAATTAATCCTATTGTTGAAATAGGAAGAAGGAACATTGTGTTATAAAGTGCTCTAAGGAGAACCTTGTCTAATTCTTCCAGTTCATCTTTCTCTCCCTTACCTATTATCCACAAGATGACATCTAGTGGTGGCTCTGGTGGGACTGGAGGTGCTTCTTCATCTCAATATTCAGCTTTGTCAGTGATTGGTAGCTTATATAGTCACCAAGTCCCTATCCAATCTACTACAAACCCTGCCAAAGTCATTAAAAAGTATGGGATTTTTCAGTTTGAAGAAAATGCTACAACCACACCGTGGAATGTTTCCTCTCCTCTTAACCTAGCACCTACTACTCGTCCACTTCCTAAATTCAAAGAGCATCTTCCTAGGTTTTCAAGGAATACCATCACTAAAAATGAACACTTGGTGGCATTTTCTAATGCCTGTCACAACATAGGATCCAATGACAATGATACTTGTATGCGCTTATTTGTCAATTCTCTTGAAGGGAAGGTTGCGACTGATTTATTTGACCTTCCTCCTAAGATTTTGTCTACTTGGGAGGAGTTAGTATATTGGTTCAAATCCACCTATGGAAAATCCAAAACCCTAGTTGAGCAGTTATGGGAATACAATAACATCGATTTCATGCATTATTATAATGCATTACCTTCCCCCTACCATCATAGGCTTGAGGAAAAGGCCATTGATAACCTCAATTCCTCTCTGCATACCTATTTAGAGTATGAAGAACAACTTGAAATAACATGTCTTCCTTATGGAGAATCAGTTAAACAGACATATATGTCCGCCCTCTTATAGCTTGTACAAGACATGAATAATTATATGATAGTGTATGAGTGAAAGGGAAATGTCCCCTCTTACCCTTGGAGCTTCATCCTCTTTTGCACCTCCCTTTAGAAATCCAAATGAAAATGATTTTCAGCCTAAAGCTATCATGCCTCGTAGTTGGTGTAAATTTTGCGAGGAACACCATGAGGAAAGTACATGTGAGGTAAAGAAGAGTGCCAGAGATAAAATATTTGGGAAAAGACCTGAAACTACCATCGCTGTCCTAGACTTTGTAGAGCCAGAAGATGTCATGATCATCAATACTAGGAATAAATCCTATGCTCCCAAAGGAAAATATGATCCTCCCCGCAATTATTCTATCCCAATCTCATCCTCACTAGCTACTACTGTTCAGGTTCCTAAGGCTCCTGATAGTCAATGAACTACCTCCCCTATCCCCTTTTCCAAATAAAATATTCTAAATCCCTTGGCCAACATCAAAGAAGATGCAACCCTTCTGGACATGGTTGCCATCCCTAAACAACAGAGGCATCTAAAACAATTCATGAAAGGAAAATCTTCCATTGTAGCAAACCTCTCTGAAGAGGTAGATGAAGAGGATTCACATGTAAATAAAGTAGGTGTACATAACTTTAGATACCATGTAAAAAATCCCCCTTTTTATATTTCTGTAAATATTATGGATAAAATCGCCCATTGTTGCCTCATTGACGACAGTTCGGGCCCAAGTGTAATGTCAAATATTATTATGGAAGAGTTAGGCTTGTCTTGTACAAATGAAAACTTCAGAAGCATGCTCTCTTATAATAGTCTACAACAAACAACCATAGGTGAAATCAAGGACATAACCTTGGTTTTGTGCGCGCACCCTGAAATAAGGACGACCCTTAATGTTCAGGTAATTGATATGTCAGTAAGAAAATACTCAATCATCCTAGGAAGAGACTGGAAATCTTTGATGGGTGGATACCTCTCACTTGAAGAGACACACTTATCCATTCCTCAAAATGGTAAAAACATCATAGTCCTTAGAGAGGGAAGGATTTCACCTTACATAGAAAGTGTTCCACAACCTAATGTGAATTATATCGAAGATGACCTAGGGGTGTATTCTATATTTGTCAAGGAGGATAATACTCCCTTGGAACAAATCAACTTAGACGATGGTATGTGGCATATGCACTTTTATGGTTCATGCTCTAATGAAGGAAACTGAGCTAGTATTATCTTGTACTCTCCTGTGGGGAAAATTTATAATTTTTCTTATAGGTTGGATTTTGCTTGCACACACAATGTAACTGAATTCAAAGATTTACTATTAGGCATTGAAAATTCCTATAATATGGGTTGTGATAACCTTACAGGTTTTGGGGATTTTGAGCTTGTTGTGAACCTTGTACGTAAGATATACTCTCCTATTAACAAGTTGATGAAATGATACACCCAAACTATTTGGGCACTTATCTCGAACCTACTATATTTCAACATTAATCATGTTAAGAGGGAATTGAACTCAATGGGTGATCGGTTATCTGTTTTTGCAACCTCTCCTAATCGACAAATTCTTCCTCAAAGACCGGATTGTACTTTTCCATCTCTATATCGTCCACATATCCCTGACAATACAGAATCATGGAAGGTCTTCCCTAGTGATGAGAGAATCTATGCTTTCATTCAAAATGAACCTTATAAGCCTAAGGAAATTATATCCATAGAAGATAACAATATTCCTAAGGGCTTGAATCCTCTAGAGAGTTCATTTTCATCGAGTGATGTAGGCAATAAAGAGAAACATAAAGAAGAGGAGTCGAAAAGAAAAGTGGGTGAAACCATTTTCTTGAACATTAGAACACTCGAGTCTCCAAAGAATGTTAAAATAGGTGCTCAATGTTTTGATGAAGAAAAAATGAAGATTGCCAGACTGCTTGCTGAATTTCAAGATGTTTTTGCTTGGTATTATGAGGATCTTTGT
The DNA here is from genome assembly GCA_032191745.1 of Picea mariana. Lineage (NCBI taxonomy): Eukaryota > Viridiplantae > Streptophyta > Pinopsida > Pinales > Pinaceae > Picea > Picea mariana. Next base: position 106,351 of record JASDQU010101087.1, read on the forward strand.
GGTTTTGATCCCACTCTTATACAACATGCCATTCCTATCAAGGAAGGAATAAAACCAGTTAGGAAAAAATAAAGACCTATCAACCCTACACTAGAAGCAACTATTCAAAAGGAGTTGGAAAAAATCTTGAAGGCCAGAATTATCTTTCCGATCAAGTATTCTGAATGATTTCCAATTTGGTTCCCGTTCGAAAAACAATTGGTCATATCAGATTATGCGTAGATTTTCACGCATTGAATCGGGTTAGTATAAAAGATCACTTTCCTCTCCCTAATATGGAAATGATTTTGTAGCAAGTTGTAGGGTCACAGATGATGTCCTTACTTGACGGTTTTTCTAGTTACAATCAAATCAAGGTAAAAAGGGCAGATAAATATAAAACCACCTTTATTACTCGTTGGGGAACTTTTTAGTATGAACGTATGCCTTTTGGATTATCTAATGTAGGTGCCACTTTTCAAAGAGCTATGCAAATAGATTTTGACCATTTGATTGGCAAGATCATTCAGATCTATCTCGATGACTTAACTGTGTACTCTAAAAACCGATCAGATCATTTTGGTCATCTTAAAAGAGTTCTCATGTGATGCAGGAAATTTGGCATTTCTCTAAACCCTTCTAAGTCTATTTTTGATGTTACCAAGGGCAATCTCCTTGGACACTTTTTCTCCGATTTGGGAATAAGCATTGATCTTGGAAGGATTGCTGCTATCCTTAATCTTCTTGCTCCCACTTCCAAGAAGGAGGTTCAAGATTTTATGGGTGTTATTAACTTCGTCCGTAGGTTTGTTCCTAATTTTTTTTATAATGGTCAAACTGATTCATAATCTGCTAAAGAAAGATCATTCCTTCTCTTGGACAGATGTTGTCGAAGATGTTTTTTTAGGGATCAATAAAGAAATCAATTTCGCATTGGTTTTGGCGAAGTTAGATTTTGAAAAAGAATTCATGATATATACTAATGCCACAAAGGAAGCAATTTCTGCTATCCTCATGCAATGTGATGACCAAGGAAATGAAAAACTAGTAGCTTACATGATTCAAAGCTTGTTTGATGATGAATTTAAATATTCTTTTATTGAAAAACATGCTTTTGCTCTTGTTAAAGCTATTGAAAAATTTCAGCACTTCATCTTAGGTAAACATATGTTGGTAAAAGTCCCTTTACCTGCTGTCAAGTTTTTTCTCTCACAGACTTATCTTTCGCAGAAACTTGCACATTGTCTTGCCAAGATCTAGGAGCATGATTTAAATATCGTGACTTCTACCACCATCAAGGGATGTGACTTATCCCTTCACTTAGCTCAACATGCTGAAACTAGTGAATAAATTGATGAAAATGATAGCTCCCTATCAACACTATACTACATTGATAATTAGATCCTTCCTGTGTATGAACATCCTTGGTATAAGAATTTGGTTTACTATTTACAAAACCAAATATGTCCAAATAACTTAGACACTCATCAAATAAGAAGGCTCCGTCTTGAATTTGCTAGATACGTCATTATAGGAGACTTCTTGTTTTGAAGATCTGTTGATGGTATGTTGCTTCGCTGTGTAAACAATGAGGAAGCACAAAAAATGTTGCAATAAACTCATGGTTCTTCAAATTCTGTTATTCACGTAGGAGGTCATTTTTCTGCTAAAACCACTACTTTTAAGATTATTAGAAAAGGATACTATTGGCCTTCAATCTTTCGCGACTCTTATGTTTTTTCGAGATCTTGTGACAAGTGCCAAAAATTTACTGGGAAAGAACGCCTTTCAACCATGCTGTTACAACTTGTCCTCCCAGACTTTCCTTTTTCAAAGTGGGGATTGGATTTCATTGGTCCTATTAATCCTCCATCTTCAGTAGGACAAGTCTTTATTTTGACAACCACAAACTATATTACAAAATGGGTTGAAGCTGTCCCGCTTAAACATTCAACAAATGATCAGGTGATTTCTTTCCTTGAAAATAATATCTTTTCCAGATTTGGTCTTCCTTTGGAAATTATTACAGACAATGGTCCCACTTTTATTTCTTCTAATATGGCCCATTTTTTAGCTAAGTTGGGGGTTAAACATTTCACCTCATCAACTTCTTATCCCTAAGGAAATGGGCAAAGCGAGTCTACCAACAAAAATCTTTTGAGAATCCTCAAAAGGCTCATCGAAGATAAGCCTTGTCAATGGCACACTCTCCTCACTTACGCCCTTTGGTAAGATCAAACTAACACCAAGGTGAGCACTGGTTGCATTCCTTTCCAGCTTGTTTATGGTCAAGAAGCTATTCTGCCTATTGAGATGGAACTTTCCTCCTCAAGGTTAATTCTATATATCGAAGAATCAATTTCTTTTGATGTTTCAAAAAAAATGAATGCACTCCTGACTTTAGAGGAGCAAAGGATGTTTTCCTTGGGTAATATAAAAAGGAGACAACAAACTCTTAAGAAGTATTTCAACAAGAGTGTCAAGACTATCAAATTTAAAGTCGGGTGGTAGGACATTTCAGTGTGGAAAAGACAGTAGCAGTGCTCCAATGACATTTTTACTAGCCGAAACTTTGATGGTATGTCAACAAGTATATCCAGTTCTACACTGCCTGTACTATTGCTAAACCAATCACTAAGAAACAAGGCTTGTACACTCCTTTGCCTACTCCTGACAGGATCTGGGAATCCATCTCAATGGATTACATGTCCGGCCTTCCGTCCACCAAGTGGGTGTTGACGATTAAAATTGCAACGAGGAATTTCGCTCGCAAAGTATTGCTAAATCCTATTTTTTAAACTATGCTAATAATATAATACTAGTAGGTGGGACCCCCTTGTAGACTAGAGGTTCAAAGATAGTCATATAACACATTTTTTTTTGTTGTTTCGATGTTGCTTACAGGGTCCTATATGATCAAAATGCAGTCTTGGTTTCAATTTGACACAGTGATAGGTGGATGATGCATTTTATGGGATGTTCTGTTATTCAAAGCTTTGTTTTTATGTTATGATTGGCATATATTTACAGTTTCTATGTTTAATCATGTCACCACGATTTTTTTTTTTTTTTTTTT
>JASDQU010101087.1:117691-179908 GCA_032191745.1 Picea mariana
GTTGTCCAAGAATTATTGAAAGAAGGTGACAAAGATTAAGGGTCTGAAAAAGGACCTGACCGAGAAAGAAGGTTAAGACTTCTGAAGTGGTTGAATGAGAACATCATGATAGGTGTTACTGAGAAAGAACACCGAGGACGGTGTTCCTTTTAAGGGAAAGGGGATTGTAACACCCATGTTTCCCCCAACTTGTAATTAATAATTAATTAGGGTTACCATATTATGACATGGGAACAGTGTAATGTATTATTGTTTGAGTTGCCAATAATTGATTGCGAGGGTGAAGCCTTGAAAGTATTGGCCATGATATCACTAGAGGAAAGAATGTGAAAACTATAAGAGAGGGTTCATTATATCAAATAGCCCCAAATTTCCCTTTGATGAGGATAATAAACCTCCTTTGGATCCCAAGGAGAGAAATCAGTTAATGAAGAAAGGACCATTGGTTGAATTATCAACCACCCTCATGAATGGAAGCATGGTCTAGCTACAAAATGTCAACCCGAAGTACCAATGGGTCTGGCAAACCAGGATGACCCGAGTTTCCTTATGACAGAAAAAATGGGATGGAACAAGGAAGAACCTTTCCGAGAAGGATGTGTGTGTAAGGGGATAGACCCATGCAGACAGTAGAAAAGAGACAGAGAGGAGAACGGGAAAAACATTCCAGCAGAGAACTAGCAGAGGTCCAAGAGCTTGATGCGGAGAAAGCATCTAATAAACCTCGTCGAGGTCATGACAGAGAGAGAGAGATCTCTAAGAGTATGCAGAGAATGTGACCTAAGCGGAAGGACGTGAGCTTGATGTTGAGGAAGCATCTGATAAGCCTCTCAGAAGAGGCGAAAGAGAAAGGATCGATGATAATTGGCATAAATTCCCTGGTGATATCATGGCTTGGCACGAGAGTGGCCAGAGCGCTAAGAATGAATGTCTTTGAGCCTATGGTTGGGTGGAAGGACGAACACCCACAGTCATTTAGTTGGATACCACCTGTAATAGATAATTAATCCCATATCTTGTGTATTTAAGTGGTAACTATGAATTAAAGTTGGATATCCTATGAATGTTGCAGGGATGGATATGTTTTCTTAATTATTTATATTGCATCCCTTCAATTCTTCCCAATTGTGTATTTAAGAAAATAAGAAATTATATGGCCTGTAAACGTAAATGTCTGAGTCCTGTGGTGGCTCAAGTTAAATTAAATGAACTGTGAATTCGTTGACTTTGGGTATAGCCTCACGTGTGCATGCCAACACTCCCATTAGTTCTGAAGGAAGGGATCGGTCAAAGCTCAGGAGAGGTAGTGCATGTGTGCACAGAACCTATGTGAAGGCATGCAGGGATCGAGAACCCCTTTAGTTCTAGAGTTGATAGATGAGAGCAAGAGGTGCATGGAGTATTTCTGTAAGCATTAAGTTAAGGAGAATTAGCACAAATTACCTAGGTACTTAAGGAGCTGGCAAAGCTCAGGTCCTGAAAGGAGAGATCCTTTTGTTTGGAAGACAAATGGATGAGATTAGTTCGGGAGAAGCTGAAGTTCTTCACGATCGTCGGATCTAGAGAAAGAATGTGGGTGTTAACCCTTATAACCCCTTGGATCGTCCGATGAATCAAGCATATTCATTGCACATGAGGTGAAACCCCCGAAGTCCTGAAGTTAATTTGTGTCGTAGATATGAGGATTCCTGAGAACTATCTCGATCATAGTATCTATGATATAGTCATTCCGACATTGACCACTTCGGGAGGACAGAGGTTTGGTAGCACCAAAACCCTCGAAGTCCCAAATTTGATGTGGACCATGGATCTAAGGATCCTTCGGGATCCCTCACGATCGTTCGATCGTGGGGAAGAGAGTATCAACGTCGAAATCCTGTGGGAGCCCATGTGTCGAGTGATGGGGTTGCCAAGTGTCCCACTCGGAGTGGCACACAATGGGATCCAAAGGACCCTTGAATGGAAGTTATGAGCTGAAGATTTGAAGTAGATCAGAGTCATCCAAGATAAAGGGACGGGTGTCGTCAGATCCTGCACTTCGGGTGAAATCACTCCAAGAGAAAAGGGGATGTGTTGAACATGAACTCCTGAAGGCCGAAGAGCCAGAGTTCATCTGAGTTGTCCATTAGCTGAGGACAGGTGTCATCAGATCTTCCATTTCGGGAGATAGCCACTTACGAGGAAACTGGGATCACGCGAGTTGAGAACTCCTGAAGTAAATTGTGACCGTCGATTTGAGAGAGACACACGTCGACTTCGGGTGAAATCACTCTAGGATAAAGCGAGTGGGGAGAGGTTGAAACTCATGAAGCCTGAAGAGCCAAAGTAATTTATAGCCATCGATATGTGGGAGACATGCATCAGTAGATCGCGTACTTTGAAAGTGGGGAGAAAGCAACGCGGAGTAGAGGGATGCCCGAAGTGGATCCCCATCGTCGAATGAGAGGGAAGCGTGGCGCACAATCCTTAACTTCGAAAGAAAACACTCCGGGAGAAAAAGTGGTGTGACCGTCTGAGACTCCTGAATTCCAAAGTCCCGAAGAAGATCATAACCATCGATCATGAGGGATGCGTGGAACTCGATCTGTAACTCCGGGTATGGAGTACTTCAGAGGAAAAAGGTGTAGGAATGTTTGAAACTCTCAAACATTGAAGTCCCAAAGAAAATCAGGATCATCAAAATCCCTAAGGATACACGGCGTCGGATCGTGAACTTCAGAGGTTTTCCACTCCATAGGATTCGCATGGTGGTCGTCTTGGCGCCTGTTGTCTTGACGTTCGGTCATAGCCCACGGTCATATGCAAGTATAGGGGGGTGAAAGAAACTGAAGAACTTGGGAGAGGATATCTTCTAGCTCTGAGATTGTTTCGGAGCATGGAGATCGTGTCTGGTAACCTCTGGAAGAACATAATGGAATAGAGACCCCGAATGAGGGCATTGATTCTCCTAAGAAGAGCGAAAATTTGAGTCCCCACCGTGGGTGTGTTACACATGTGGTACACCAAAAAACTTATCTTTTCTCTTTGCTCTTATTCTGGTCTAGTTGAAATGTGAGGTTCTTCAGATCCTCTTTTAGCTATTCTATTGTTGGATATGTCTTTTGATAATGGTTCTCTTCCAGTTGTAGTGTTTCCTATAGATCCTCTTCTTGAGTTTGAAACTTATGATGCCTCAAACGGAATTTCAGGTGTGGTAGAAGTTAATTCACAAAGATATTTCGATGCTTCATATCATTCATGACATACTTCAATTTTCCCTTCAATCATTTGAACCTCTGATCAATCTCCCAAACAAAATCACCTGGCTTCTGTTTGATTTCAATCATCTCATTCATGTACTAATCTTTTGAACTAGGCTTCTGAAATTCATTTATTGGTAGCTTCTTGACATCTGTAATAGTATGTGTTGTCCCTAGTGGACTATTTACATCTAGACTCATGTACCAATCCAATGTGTGGTCTCTTAGCATGATAGATAATTGCGCAAGTTTTGTATCCTCATCTGTAATCTTCTTTACTTCCCAGATATTCTCGCAGATAAATAAATGCTTTGTAGGTTCCTCAGATGCCTCTCCCCGAAACTATGGTAACCTAATGGTGGGATCATTTCTTTCCATATTGAACTATGATGAAGTAATACCTCCACCCGGTGTAGATACTTGACTACTACTTCCTGAAACGGATCCTCCAGTTGATGCTCCTTGGATGGATGTACATCTTGTTGTCTTTATTCCACTAAAATTTGGTTGTCTAAATTGTGGTTTTATTCCTGGTGTATTAGTCGCACATTGGGTTATGAGATCCACACTGACACTGACATGGATGGGAGTTCTGCCTTATGTTCCTGTCCTTGGACCTCTTTTCTTCCTTTCATATTTTGTGCGCAGGATTTATTCAATCTTCTCCACAAACCTGAGATCCTTTACCTCTTCTTCATCACTTTCCAAGCCCTATATATCTACTATGGATCTCTTCTTATTATTCATCTTATATTAGTAGGGTACTCCACTGTGCATTTTTCCAGGTGTTGCCATAATCTTCTTGATCTAATATTCCTCCGTCATGATTGGGTCCATGGCCTCCTCCTTCTTTCCCTTATCCATCCCTTCCTCCATTTCTCCACCTCTTTTCAGTGCTTCTCCCACCTTCCCCCATGCACGCAAGGAAGTTTAGTTGTCTACTTCCATAGTCATCACACCTTTGTTATACAATAAGATCTTGATTGAAGTATAGAGAGATCTGATATAACTACCTCTGGGTCCCTTTAGGAACTCTTGCTCTGTTGCGCTATACGACTTCACGATATCTACTGCAAATTCTCCGATGAATCCTGCAACAATATTGTCTAGCCAGAAATCTACTGCGCGCGTGAATTTGTTGTTAACTTGTTGTAACTGCACGATCTCCATGGGATTCCACTCGAGTTTTCTAATTCAATTCATAGGGTGGTTGTCTTTCAACCTCAATATCCACTCATGCAACACATGCAACAAATCACAGAAAAATACCTCATGCAAGTCGCTAAACACATACTTGTCCAGATATTTGCGCAGTTTTGATTTAGGATTTCTGTTATCCTTCTGCACAAACTCAAGCTCCTTTGTTTTCAACCATCTTTCAATCTCCGCCTTCGTTGGATTTCATGGTCTGAACATTCCTTTTTATGCCTTCATTCTCTTCGCGATTCTTTCACAGATCCCACTCACTCAATCCCATGAAGTTCCAGTCGGCAACAGAACCATTTGTTGGTTACTACTCTCTCTTCCTACTCTTGGGTTGACCCAGGTTCATATCTAAACAGGTTTCCAACAAAAACCCCTAAAACTATCACCCCTCCTAGTAGACCAGAAGGAAACACATCACACAGAATGTATTGCGCAGTCTCACCCGAGATAGTCCTATGGGTGACTGCAATGCTCAGATGCTTACAGTCTAGGAAAGAGTGGGGATCTGGTATTGCAATTAATCTTCTTAGGCCTTGTCCTGGTTGTTATTTCTATTATTCTTAATATTATTTTATATGTTAAATATATGCATGCATTTTAACAAATCTAACCTATAGCAGATCTCATAGATTTATCCATTCATCAATTCATAGTCTAACTACTTACAGAAGGTAACATGCAATAAATCAAAATACATAACACAGGTGTTACCGTGGTTCACCCCCTCCTGGGATATGTCCACAAAGATCTGGCTTCTTATTCTCTTTTATTTAGAATCATGTAATAGATGGCATTGCGTGCACTACAATTCTAATCATACAATCTCAAAACAGGTTCCACAATCCTCTATGAGGATGACTAGATCCCACCAGGCTCCTCAACCTACGATCTAACCCTCAAGATCTAGATACTTGACTCTCCTACAGATCAACAACTTACAAAAAAATGGTATTAGGTCTTACAGTAGTTTCCTTAACCAAACAGAACAAAACCTAGGAACTTCTACCTAGGCCTCCTAGATACTTATTTATACCAACTTTTAGCTTATCATGCATTACAATCTATTACAAAAACCCTAACCTTAATGTGGTTAGGCTTTCCTGCATGCACGCCTTGCACGCTTTCCGTCTTTTCATGCGGATTTCTCTAGCACGTGCTTCCTTTCCTACCATCTTTTTTTTCCAAATTAAGCTTTATCTTCCCAAAAATGGGTTTTTCCTCAAAATTGGCCTGTGCCCAAAAAATGACATGGCTACGTTAAATGTCTCACTAAACGCCATATACTCCATCAAAAAAATTTTAAACTCCTCATCATATCCTTTCTGTCATGTTTGTTACCTCTTTGAACCACTAGCTTCGTTGTTCCCTACATTGTTTTGATGGCTTGCCATAGCCTGCATCAACTATTGTCGCCCCTGTGCAAGAATATTACAAATATTTTTCACATTGTGTTCTACTTCTATAAGTGATATATTTTGTGTCTCCTTGCCTCGTGAAACCATAAACCCCATCAAGATGGCGGGATTGAGACTTTGATACCACTGTAATGTCCCAGCTAAAATTTTTGGTCTTTTTCCTAGTTTAGTGGTGTAAATATATTTTCAAACAGTTTGTGCACAAGGAAATCTCAATCACAGTCTGCATATATTTTCACTTTTTGCAATGACTTACAATATCACACTCAAGATGATACCCAAATACTTTATTTGCATTAAAATATGGGCCAACGGGAATACATGAAGATCTCAACAAATAATGCAATAACAAATGATAAGGCACCTGGTATATAATTTTAGCAGGTTGTCCTTGCAAATATAATGAGGGACATATGTTGTAATTGTCAATTATGTGTGCATCAACTCTCCTGGAGCATACATGTTTGATATATATATATATTATACTTTGTTGAGGATACAATGTTGTAAGTGGTGAAATTGACCCAACCAGTGATGTATAACAACATTAACAACTAAATTCAACCCATCAACAAATAAGCTCTATCATGGCAGTGAACTCGCCCCCCACACCCTGATAATTTGGTTCCTTGTTGAGATGGTTCTCACAGCATCACAAATTCTCTCCCCACAACAGTTTAATCAGCCCAAAATGAAGGGAAAACTTGCCCAACTTCCAGATCTAAGCCCCGACAAACTGATATTTTCCCAACAAAGAGAGATTTTCCCCACAATAAGAAGATAAGGCCAGAACTCAGCCTCTTTAACCAGAAACTTGCCCGGGAAAGAGAGAATCGCCTCACAACTCAAGAAATACAACCCACATACTTAGTTCATATTTCCTCTACCCAAACTCAATCTCCTCAAAATGGATTTGGCCCATACACAACAAAACTCCACCGCCAAACAAGAAAACTCAGCTACAATGAAGAACTCAACCACTAACAATGAAATCTCAACTATAAGAAAATAAAATCAGTTGCAATAAAGTACAATGAACAAATCTAAGTGATATCTTCCCAATGACCATCTAGTGTGGATAGTCTCGCCACTGAAACCGATCTCCAAACTGTCTATGGGTTTTTTCCCCAAGAGACAAAGCCACAAGAGCTGTCTCAAAATCGATTTTAGAAAATAACAAGTGAATAATGAGAGAAAACGCCCTCATTTTCCTTTTATTTCCTTGTTGACCCTTTTTTCAAACCCTTTTACCCTTTTAATAAAGTAAATTTACTTTTATAAACTTTAATTCACTTAAACACCCCTTTTTATAACTCTTTTTAATGTCGAAAAGTGATTAATTGGTTTTTAAGACATTCCCAGATGCCAAAGTCCCTTTCTCATCGTCCCAACCTATATATCATTTCATCTCGGTTCCAGTGAGCTATTGCATGAAGGTATCCCCTCAAACAATATGATCCAAATAATTTCTTCAATGTATTTAATTAAAGTATGTTCAATAATAGCCCAAAATTACATAAATCATCAGAATGACATAGAACCATGAACAAACTGTGCAGAAATGATCCTAATTATGAAAGATGGTGAATGAACTAGCTTGATCATGATATAAATCCTCAAAAATTCATGAGCTCATTGTTATCCTTGTTTTAATCCTTTGGTCAGGCTAACATAAACTCATAAGGTTTCCTCTGACTGCAGGGAAAAGGAATCCAAAAACATGGGGATATTACAAGAGCATTTGATTGGTTTGAATCTTGTTGTCGAAAGGAAAAATATTCATTTGCAAGTTTGATCAAAGCATTTCATAAGCATTGGGATCCTAGTTATGAATATTATGAAAAGGTTGAGTATTTATTTGAAGCTTTCCAAGATAAAGAAAGACATATCTAATAACTAATGCTTTCATGTAAGAGAAACCTCTTGAATGTTGTCTTGGCTAAACTCAAAGGTAAGAGTGAGAATTTTATGTCCTTGGTTAAATATATTAAAGAAAAGTAAGGTGTACTAGACCACCATTGCTCTCAAGGAATCTCTACTCTCTTCTACCTCTTTTTTACATGTCCCAACATGGTATCAAAGTGATTGGTTTTGTGACCCAGGGTTCTACAAAGAGAGAAAGAGACCACGAGTGACTTCCCACCTTGACCGGTCACCAATTGGGTTTTTCACATTCGATGCCCTAATTTATTGACAGAAATATACTACTTTCCTCTTAGGCCCGATCTCTAACTATTTTGGGAATGAAGAATGGGTATGTTTCTTGCAAGATTTGACCTCATCGAAATATCTTTTTTGTGTGATCGACTGGCATGTGACCAACTGGAATGCAATCAACCGATGTGTGGTCCCTTTGTAGGAGTCTCGACTAGACATGGACCAACAGGGGCTTACTCGACGCGCAAACTAAGTTTTTTTTCCCTTTCATGTTTCATAGTCAACTAGTGTCTCGACCAAACCCAAACTTGAATGAAGTTGATCATCCGAGAATAGACCGCATGAACTTCATAAAGCTCTGAAACTGACTTCTTGAATGTGTCCCTTATTTGTGGGTTGCAATTCGACAAAACCATTGTTGTCTTGTGTTCGTTGTTGGTTCCCCTTGACTTTTGGGTTATTTTCCCGACTCAACTGCACTTGGCTCTTTGGAACCAATTGGATATATGCCCGGTCATTTTATTTCCGACTGGACGAGGGTCCAACTGACCAGTGGCTGGATGATCCGAAAAGATATTTTTAATGACTGTGGTTGAGTTATTAAGCATGTGTTGATTAACCAAATAGGATGCTTAATGAAAGAGGAATAAGATATGAGAATATATCACAGCCATAAAATCATATACAAAATTGAACATAACCATGAAGAGCAGGAAACCATAACAAGAGAAGTGATAATGGAGTTCGGCAATCTCGCCTATGTCTCCGGGCCTTTGTCTCAGTGGGTGAGGCTTATTTATTTCTGTTCAAAGCTCAATAAGTACATCACAATAGTTCCATACGACTACAAGACTGATATGGTCATTTTCTCCTAGATCTCTAGAACCCAACAAAAGAAACGACACTCAAAACGAATGACCAGAGCTCCCAGATATGGCCCACAAAGATGTGTTCCTCAACAGCTTCCCTACATAAAAATGGCTTTGGCTTGGATTTCCCTCAGCATAAATCTTCTTTGAATCTCCTCCATGACCTCAAGAAGGCCTGGTTTATATAAATCTGGGGTTGGTTATCATCTCTCAACTTCCCCCCAAGATCTGGCCTCAAAAAGGGCCCAATATCCCTCAATAATGAGCAAAATCCTCTAATAACAGGCCTAAATCCATAATAAAATCCAAAAGCCTAAGTATAAAACCCACTTTTGTTTAATTATATGGCTTAGCCCCTTTATCCCTGTGCACACACCCTTAAATATGGTCACATGGAAAATAGGTGGCCAAGCTCCAGCCCAAACAGCTGTGCGCTGACCCCTTAGCCCCATATCAAAGATAACATGGCATACTCTAACGGGACCGCTCCCATAAAACTCGCACAAACCATGGTCATAGCCCCCCTTAGTATATGGAGGATCGGTGCTTACAAACCGTGCAGTGGAGATTAAGTAGTGGCACCCGCGCCCTATCCGTCGTGGTCATAGGTACCAAAGGGACCATGGGCTGGGGCTTAGCCCTAGCCCCAGCCCCTTTCCGCCCTCCATATATTTACATGCACTTTATTTAATATCAAGTGGGATTGGTATACTATGTCACATCTTTGGCGCAATGGTAATCCGCCCCTTTTTCAAAGAATTGTTCGGCCCATAGGTCAAGGGGTAGAACCCCATGAGCTCCAAATAATTGTGTCCTTCAACTAGTGATGGGGTGCCACGTGGAAGCCCATGCATGGGCCATGTGGCACCCTTTCATTTGTCCTCAACGATGCCACTTATCAACGTTGTATTGGTCCACCATGTGCCACTTGGTGAAGTGGAATTAGTCCTTTTCATTGCCCAGTCACCCTGTTGTTGTGCTACTACATGTTACTTTGTTGATGTCAGCATGATGACGTCAGCAGGACGTCATGCTGACATCCTCATACTGACATCAACAAAGTGACATGTTGACGTTTTAGTTGTTTGGGAAAATAGTCAGAGTGTGATAACTCTCGCATACAGCGTTTGTTTGAGAAAGTAAATATATGGACAGAATTAGCGCAACGAGTCGGTCGCAATGGAATTGGTTTCATTCAATTCCGAGAACTTTCATTTTTGAGCTTTTTCTGGAGCTGGGAAGCCTTCTGGATCCAATTCTAGATCACTGGACTACACCAACACTCCATTTTGTGACCTATAGGTAGATGACCGACTGAAGGTAGATGTGTGTGCTACCAGATATCTAGAAAACGGATTCCATAGCTCCATTATAACCCTTTGGTTGTGCATCCTAGGTTAACCTTTAATTGAAAATTTGAACAACCATAATTCTTCTTTATTTGTGTTCGATTTGCTCATTGTGGTCGATCCATTTATTTTTTTTCGCATTTGCAAGTTTGGTACCTAGATTTTCATTAGTTGTTTCCTGCTATCGAAAATAGGTATGTTTGATGAAGATGAATTCTTTGCTCTTCAGAAATTGCAAGAGATCCATGAGAAAAAATCCATTTCCTTAGAAGAATCTCATAATTGACTTCGTACATAAGTAACTGACTCACAGATTGTCATCGCACAATTGCAGACGAAGAATCCACGATTAAATATTGAATTGGAGACATCCCATACCCAACTGGAGATGAGGCTTCCCTCTTTCAAACTGGTCTTTTGTTGCGGTTTAATAGGAAATCTAGAAAAAAATACTCCCTAGAAAGAGTAATGGAGACTATTTTCCAAAATATTTTAGATGAATTTGGAGATAAATCAAATCTTGTTGATGATATAGAGGAGGAGGTGAAATCTCTTTCTCATATAGAAAATGATGAATTGAAGACAAACATTTGCAGACTGGAAGAATCCAATTCCCAGTTGGAAAATGAATTTGTTCGCTTACAAGCCTCTTTTAACGAGCTTCCTGAATAAGTTTCTCCTCTTCAAGAAGATAACAATAGATTTTATGATGAATATCAAACTTTCAAAGAATATTATGATGCCTTGTTGTTTCAACTGACTGAGAAAGATGAGACTATTCAGAGCTTGTGGGACTACAAACAAAACCTTGAGATGAAAGTCAATCGATTACAAAATGTTGAGAAGAAGAATGATGGTGTTGAGCTTCCAAGCTCACCTATTACTTCTTCAACCCTTGATGCTCTTGTGTGTAGACCAATAGTTTGTAAGGAACATATTGTTTACATATGTACACCTTCATGTATTACTTTGGCTAGTGATAATGTTATTTCTCCTAGTTTTGAGAAACACACTACATGTATTGGGTCTCAACTGCTGAGCAAGATGGGATATACTAGAGGAGGACTTGGGGAAAATGGACAGGGTATTTTTGTTCCTATTACTTCTAAGATGAATTCAGCTATAAAAGTTCTTGGATATGATGTTGTTGTTGCCTCACTGCCTACACATGGCCCCGCTACAACCAGGGAAGTTTTATTTGTTGCAGGTGGAGTTCAGACTGAGTTGCTAGAAGAGCAAACTATTGTTGATTGTGTTGAAAATATTGATTATTTGATTGTTCCTAACGTGCCATAATATGATAATGTTATTGTAGATGACATTTTCATTGATATGTCAGGTTGTTCTACTCTTGTAAGCGAACAATAACTTGAGCATGCATCCTATAATCATCTAGAACATAAATTTGTGTCATATCATCACCCTCATAAGGATCAGATAAATTTACTTAGGAATCAATATTCTTTGAAAAATGGAAAATATGCTTTCAGAACTTTGCAGAAAAGACATGAAAGACATAATCGTGGACCAATGTCGCCTACCAGGATATATTATAGTTGGCTTGATGAATGGTCATGGAGTAATCTGAACAAGTGCTTGAGGACTTCATATAGATGTGCATCGTTGACTATATGGTCGTACAATGTTCCTCTTTCTTGTCATTGATTCATTTAGAGTGGTCAACTAAGGTTCAACCAGTTGTTTGTCGACTAGAGTTTCGACTGATATGTTCATCAACTAGAGTTTTGACTAAGATGTTCATCAACTAGAGTTTCAACTGGGTTTTCCGTTGACTAATGTTATGACTAAACTATTGCCACTACTTATAGATCCCTCAGTTGTGTTTAAGGGAGGGAGAAATTGCAATTGCTGATATGTAAACCCAACGATTGTCTTCATATTGAATCAACTGAGACTTGTTGAGATCGATCGAACTATGTTTGATTGATTTGTTGTAGTTGAGTACTACTACTTATGTTAATAGTACCTATCTAATGTAAAGACTATTGGATTGATAGAGATTTATTATCTTGATCATTTCTTTTCTAGTTGATTGATTAACTAGACCATGTTGTCTTGTTTTCTAGTTGACTGATCGATTGGACCGTGATGTCTTGTTGTCTAGTCAATTGGACAATTGGGACTGTGTTTTGGACAATATTTTGGAAACTTTTCTGATGAATTGGATAGCTTCCTTTATGGTGTTTGATCAACTTTGATGGTCTTAATGTTCATATTTCTTCATGAGTGTTGTTGTATTGTTATTGATTAGCTTTTTGTATGCACAAATTAATGGGGGGAGTGTTATGTAATTTGTTTTTCCCTCCAAGTTGAGTTTACTGGGGGGGTGTTGGAACCTCAAGTTCCTTGGTAAACCTCACTTTGCCAATTGTGTTATGCCTTTCCTCCAACGTGATTTTATGGGGGAGGTGTTGGAACCTCGAGCTCCTTGGTAAAGATCACCCTTTCAAACTAAAGGAGTTGACCATTCTTGGGAGTTGAACGCCAATTGAATATGATTGACTGTGTCCACATTCGAATTTCATATCCACTATTCATGAACAATTACAACGATGTGGTTCTATGGTTGTTGGTTTATCCCATGTCTAAACCTATTTATAGATGTTCCTTATGGATCAGTCTATCATCGAGAGATATCATGAAGATCATTTTCACTCTTATGGAGCGTGCTTGTTGTGCTTCGGTTGCAATTATGCATTTAGACACTGTTTTCTCATTTATACACACCTTGGGAACATGGAAGAAATATTCAATCGACTTGGTGTGTCCTTGGGGGAAAGTCTTGAGTCAAGGTGTTTTCATCTAATCCTTGACTCCTCCTTCTAGGCCAACTCCTAACGAAGCCAAGGGCGGTAGTCCTTAAATAAAATATACTAAGGCTTGAACTAATCTAAGTGCAAGAAATAAATTCTATGAGTTTATTGCAACAAAGACAATATAAAAATAAGTAAATCTACACTAGAAACATATATCATTCATTCATTCACTACAAATGCTTATAGAGAAGATATCCAATCAAAGAGATACTTGCATAAAATATAATCAAAGGATACATATACTTGCAAGTAAATAACCATAAGCAAATAAGATACTTCAAGATAAAATGGAAATGCTTTGAAGCAAATATAAGTACTTGAAGTAAATGGATTTAAAAGTAAATAATGAGACCAGTGCCAAGTATTGTGTAATGTGTAATGTTGCCGAAAATGTAGGTTTCCTTGTGAAAATGTCCTTGAAAAATTTAGAGTTGATTAATGAGATTAATTTATTTCTTATGTGAAATTGTATTGCAAGAAATCAAAGCTAATTTAAGATGTGGCCTTTAAGGAGGATATCCTTTTAGTATGGAAATTTGCGGAGAGGTAGTTGAAACCCAAATGGCTTCACCAACAAACTCAATAAAGTTGTCGGAGGTCCAACATGGAGGGGAACAAGCCCGAGGTATTCTACTTGACTTCACACACTCCCTTTATGTGGTTTTCCACACCAAGCAATAGCTTTCTTTTGAGATTGTCTTAATTATGCTACTCCACACTAACCAGCCCCGATTATGTATGAACTTACTTCCGCATATGGAGACTAAGGTTGCAGAGGTAGGGCCAGGAACAATACTAGGGGGAGATGAAGGGAAATTTTTATTTTGCAGTAAAATAAAATTGAAAATAAAATGTGAAAAAGTAAATGTTTTCTAATTAAACTAAGTCCACACTAACCAGCCTCTTTTCAGAGGAGCTGAGGGGAAATGTTTATTTGAAATAAATTGAAAATGACAATAAAATAAATGTTTTTCTAATTAATAAGTCCACATTGTCCAACCTCTTTTCAGAGGAGCTGATGGGACTAGTTTATTTGCCCAAAAAAAAGTAAAAAATTGCTAAAAGGAAATCTAATCTAGGAATTAAAATTTACTTTCCAAAATTGAAAACTAAACAAAATGTGATTATTGTTGTTGTGTTTATTTTATATTTGCTTATATGAAGATTAGTGACTAAAATGAAAGAAATTGAATAAAACACACAACCACACCACAAGACACCACCCCCCTAGGGGGAAACAAAAAAGGGGTGATGTGTAGCCCACTCTTTTATTGATTTGATTACAATGATCTCTCTTTGGGAGACTTTGAATCCTTATAGAAGTGGATCAATGAAGTTTACAATCTTTTACAAAGGTTTTAAGAGGTACAAAATACTTTTGGGGGTCCCAAAAGCTCCTAATCCACCAAAATTTGGCAGAGTTTCCCCTTTTTTATTCTCAAACATGCACAAAACAGCAAGCAAACCAATACAAAATATGCCCAAAAACACTTTAAGAGTTTCTTGGGATGTTAGTATGAAAACCCAAAAAAATTCTAAGTTAATTCTATAAAATTTAGCAAAAAGGAACTAAGGGATCTTTTGTTGTTGTTTTAAAGAAGAAAATTAGAAGCACTTAAATGCCAAATTTGTACAATGAAATCACTTAGAAAAATCCCTTGAAATTTTTAGAGAAAAACTTGATAAAAGAAGCTCTTTTCCTATACTAGATCTAGACTTTTAGATAGACGCTTTGAGTAAAAATAAGATCTAGTTTATCTTATGCATGCATAATAGAAACTAAGGATTTATAGTTAGAAATAAGATCCAAATTCTTGCATATAAAATTTAAAGTAACGAAGAAATTAGAAATTTTATTGAAGGAGAAACAGAAAAAGCTTGTGCTTGGAATATCTTTGGGCAATGGAGTCCATATTTGGTGGAATGAGGAGGGATCTTCTTCAAATGTCTTAGAGGAATGGAAGAGTCAATCTAGATCCTCCAAATCTCCAAGTGATGCTTAAATTTCTTCATGCACTTGCAAGTAAAATGGGTTAGGAAACGGTATCACCTATTGTTGGATGTATGGGTTGACTCGGGTTCTACCTTAGTTCTCTAACAAAACCCTTTTAATCATCATCCCTTCTGGTAAACCAGAAGGCTACACCGTCCATAGAGTGCATAGCGCAATCTCACCTGAGATGGTTTATGGGTGACTGCAGTCATGGAAGGGACTGGGAATGTTCTTTTTATTAATGCTCTACTATTTTAACATGCAATCTACCATAATATTCATCTGATCTATCACTTTATCCATTCAAAGACATACATTATGCATTATTATACTGGTGTGCATTGTAAATAAACTCTGACAGATGCATTCATCTAACCATTCATTCACTATAAAACATATAAAAGAACACATCACACATAAAGACACCATTTTTACTATGGTTCACCCCCCTGGGCCATGTCCACAAATGTCTTCTGCTTTATTCTTTACTCTTCATCAAACTAGTGTTGCATGCATTACATCAAAATAGTGCATGTGAGGCTGACCATCGTCGCACCAAGTTCCACAACTTGCGACATGACCCTCAGTTACATCTCAACATTGGCTCCATCTGAGCTCCGCAACTCTCAACAATACAAAACCTCATACTCAAAAAGGACTCTCCAAAAGTAAGGACACCAAAGATAGGTCGATCTTGTGATGATGATGATATGATCTCCCAATCTACCTCATACATATTATATTTATACTACAAAATGTGAGTAAAAACCCTTACATTGAAAAAAACCCTAACCCTAGGTGGACTCCACTTTCCCACATTCCAACTGCCTTCTGCGCGGTTGGTCTTTGATCCAACCGTTCCTTGCGTTGATCTTCCTTATTTCCTAGCGTGTTGCTTCCTTTTCCCTTTGTCGCGTTGGTCTTCCTTCTTTTCTGGTGTGCGTTGCTTCCTTTCATCCATTATGCCTCCTTAATATGCTTACTCCCAAATATTTGTGCTCCAACAGGCCCCCAACACTAACCTATGGCTCATCTCGAGCCACTTAGGCTTAGTTCACTTGTTGCAGCACTACCTCTAGTGCATGAAACTTCTTTGCCAAATATGTCATTTCCTCCTTTTCATGCACATTCTTTTCTGCCAGTATCTCCACATCCTGCATTGTCTTGTGCTCTTTCAGCCCTTCCCTGCTTTTTGTGTGTGCTTATGCGAGTCTTCCTTTCTTTGTTTGCAGTTATTCTATCATTATTTCAGCCTCTTGTTGTAGTGGCTCCAATTGAGCCTGCCTTTCTTGATTTTCTCCTTGTACTACCTTCAGTTCTGCTTGTAGGTTCTTCATTTCCTACGCACTCTTCATCCTTTCCAGGATGGCCATTTCTTTCTGACTCTGTTTTAAATCCTATACTTTTGTGTTCACCTTTTCCTGTCTTTGATCCAGTTGTTGTATCTTCTCATCTTCTTCCAGGATGGTGCAAATGTGCACAATCCTGTCATACAAATATGCAACTTTTTTTACTTCATGCGCTATGATATCTATGTGCACAATAGCCTCCTTCTCTCTTAGCTCCCTCACTTTTGGGGGTGTGCTTGGAGTCATCTTTTCTATTAACTCCATTATCTCCTGCTTATATCTCTCCATTGTCTGCACAAATTTTTTGTATATTTTATTCTGTTGTGACCTCCAATTCATGTGCACTGTGTTTTCCTTTCTTCGGTGCGATGTTTATCCTCTCTATTTTATTTTTCCTGTGTGCAGTATCTTCATTTCTCGTCACCCTAAATTTCTTTCTTGTGCACATTGTCTACTTATTTTTTGTTTTTTCTTTGTTTTTCTAGTTTTTTCTCCATTTTTCTTCTTTTAAATCCTATTATTTACAATATGTACAAGTCTTCTTGTTGTGCTGCAACTACTGAGGGCTAGTGGGTCGATTGTCCCTATACAGTTTCTATCGACTACTATTCCCCATTCCTTGGATTTCCTTTCCTGCTAAGTCTTACAGTTGTACAACACCTCCATCTATGACAGACTTTATCCGATATGGCCCTAGCTAATGCATTCTAAACTTCACTGTGTGCTGCAAATACTTACTGTCATAAAGGAGAACTAGATCTCCTTCCTTAAAATTATTCTTCTTGATATGTCTGTCATGGCATGATTTATCCTTTTCTTTCTGTACCTCCTAATGGAAACCTGCTATGATTTTGTCCTCTTCTAATTCCATCAACTAAGAAAATCTTTCCTACGCTACGCCCTTTTCTATCATATATGTGATTGCTGCAATGCGCAGACTTGGTATCAAATAATCTAAGGGAACTTTTTCTTCCTGTATATACACCAATCTAAAGGGTGTATGTCATGTTATCTTCTTGCATGTAGTCCTATAATCCCATAGTACTTCCAGTACCTTCAAATCCCAATCATCTATGTTCACATTACAAATCTTTGTCAAGGAATTCTCCAAAATATTGTTAAAGGCTTCCACTGTTCCATTTTATTGAGGGTGATAAGGAGTGTTCTTCTGATGATGTATATTAAACACTTGAAGCATTGTCTCAATTGTATTGTTAATAAAGTGAGTCCCCTGATCACTCATCAATATTCTTGGGCATCCAAACCTTGTCACTACATGTTCAAATAAAAAGCATGTTGCAGTCTTTGCACTGCAATCTTTTACTGGTGTTGCTTCCTCAACCCATCTAGTCAAGTATTTTGTTGTTGTAATAATACATCTAGCTCTTGATCTTCTTGTTGGTGGATTAATTGGACCTAAAAAATATATTTTCCATTTATCAAACACTTGTAAAGTTACTTGAGGTCTCAATGGCTTCCCAACTCTTTGACAAACATCACACTTCTGAAAACATTCCTTTGAATCCTTGTGAACTATTGGCCACCATAATCCTGTGCACAATACCTTCTGCACGGTAGCTTTCCCTCTGTAGTGTCCTCCAGTAATCCCTTCATGTGCCTATGCTAAAATGATAGGCCTTCCATGCTCCATCACACGTCTCCTTAAGATGACATCTGCTCCAAGTTTGTATAAATGACTTGCAATCAATTGATATTATGCAGCTCTGACCACCAAATGTTTCTTTTGTGCAACAGTAAATTCTCTTGGTGCAAATCCTGTACTCAAAAAATCAATAATGTCAGCAAAATACTCATCATCTATCTGTACTGAAAATAATTGTGCATCTGGAAAGTTTTCTTCCAAGTTATTGGGATCTTCTCCATTCGTTATCCTGGATAAGTGATATGGTCTTGCATTCAATCTTCCAGGCTTCACCACAAATTCAAAATCAAATTCTTGGAATAAAACTATACATCCACGTATTCTTCCCCCAAACATTGGCTTATTGACTAAATATCTCAAAGGATAATGATCTGTAAACATCTTGAAATGTTTCCCTAACAAGTAATGTATGTATTTCTGCAAAGCATACACCATAGCTAATCCTTCTCTTTCTGTAGTGTTATAGTTTTGTTTTGAATCTGATAACTTATTGCTTGCAAATGAAATAGGGTGATCTATATCACCTTCTCCTGGTTGTGTCAATATTTCTCCTAGTGCTATTGTAAATGCATATACATGCACATGGAATTATTTTTCCCAGTCTGGAAACACTAAAATTGGTGTGGTAACCATCTTCTCCTTCAAAATATCCAGAATCTGTTGGAATTCATCATTCCATTGATACTACAAACTCTTGTATGTCATGAGCCCTATGCCCATTGAGTCTTGACCCCAACCACTTCATCCACTTTACATGGATTAGAGAGGGATCTCTTGGAAACTCTCCTTGACCTAGGGCAAGATCTACCCAATAGGATACCTCGTCAACCCTCCCATATTCAAAGCTTGACAAGTCGCATAGTGTGTTTGAGCAATTAATTGTTTTGATATAGTGATATTTGATGCACATGATTAGATGGCTTGTTTATTTATTGGATTCACTTATCATGATGTTATGACTTGAGATCCTTGGAGGGCGTGCTCATTTGCCTTTGTAGGACCTAGTTGGTGGACAGTTTTGGGAGAACAAGCCTAGCTTGAGCTTCCATGGGGATACAAGCCCACGGGTTGGATGCCAAGGGCCTGCATGCCAGATGAGAAATATGAGACTTGGAAGGCCTTGATGATGACTTGGACGACATATCCCAACCCTCACTTGCCAAAGGATTTTCCCAGGAGGGGAAAAACGTCCTCTTTTTGAGCTTGACATCATGTTTGGGGGACTAGGGCATGGTGGTGAGGTGCCACTCATTTGACACATAGACATTTTTAGGAGAATAGGGTATTCACCATGATGAGAGTGCTTAGATGATTGACATGTGGCCTTTGGAGGCTTACCCATGCTTCTCCAACACCAACGACTTCCTCAAAGTGGAAAAATGTCCCCTAAACGGGAGAAATCCTTCTTATTAGGGTTTTCTTATGTGAAAAAGTGAATTTTAAATGAATTACTTTGTAAAGGGGGAAATATTAGGGTTGTTGACCCCTAATCTTGTGTTTTACCCCTTAATTTGTCGACAAGTCACCTTGGTGACATTTGTATAAATAAGAGATCATAAGATCTCATTTCAACATAACTCTCCCTCATTGTGAGAGGACTTGATCTAATTTTTTTTCTATCTTTGGAAATGTTTTCTCTTTTAGCTCTTGTTTATGTCTATCTATTGATGAATGGTTGGTGGAAGTCTAGCACTAGCCTTGGATTATGTTTTCTAGCTCTTATGGTGGATTA
Organism: Picea mariana; assembly: GCA_032191745.1. Taxonomy (NCBI): domain Eukaryota; kingdom Viridiplantae; phylum Streptophyta; class Pinopsida; order Pinales; family Pinaceae; genus Picea; species Picea mariana. Next base: position 137,501 of record JASDQU010101087.1, read on the forward strand.
TCTTGGCATTTCTCTTGATCTTGGTATGGTCTTTTACTATTATGCTATAATTTTTTTCAATTCATGTATTGTTATGCTAGGAGCTAGGTGGGAAGTATAAGGGAATACACCCCCACCATAGTCTTCATAATTTTATGCTTCATCTCATTGATTATACAAGGGTTTTCTAAGAGAGGTATAAGGGCATACACCCTCTTAGCTTAAACCCTAGCTAGAAAAACTTTCCTTGGGAAGTAAAAGGGCTTACACCCCCAAGGAGGTAGCTTATATAGCTATTTTTTTATTTTAATCCATTAACCCAATAGTAAAGGCACTAGTCATACTTTTTTTCATTGGAGATATAAAATCATTGCCTTGGGAAACACAATTTTTGGTCTTTTGAAAGGTTTCTTGCTTGAAGTTGGTTTGCCTCATTGGAAGGAGTCTTCCCCTAATAGGGAATCCTCTCTCTCCCATTACTTTTCTTTCTATTACAAACCCTAAACTACAACCATTAGGGCTGATCTAACCTAGATAAACTACTAGCTATAACTCCTAAACTAACCCTAGACTAGCTCCTAAATTTTGCTCACTTACTCTACTAACTAGGGCGCACCTTTTGGGCTAGTTCTTGGAAATTTTCCATGGTTGATTTTGTTGTTGCATGCCATTGAATTCTACAGCCATAAGGCTGCAATTTTATTCAGAAAAAACATGTTTACAATAGCCATCTCCTCTTGCTTCTTAAGTGTCATCTTTCAACCTATATTCATTGCTAATCTTGATGTTGATTTACTTAACTAGTTTATATCTTTGTATGTCGATTTAGATGTTTTTCTTGTTGATATAAATTGTCATATATTGTTGCAAATTAGGAACAATAATATTAACTTGTTGATCCAACTAACATATATTATTTCAAAGTGTATTTTCTTGTGTCTTGGGTACAATCATCCAGAGAAGTACTATACCTGTGGGGAAAAAATTACTTGACTGACAAGGAATATCTTCCCACCTTTCATTCCAATTAGAATTGATCTCTAGGGTCTTCACTTCCTTTTAACTCCATCTCCATATCCATCCCCCTAAGGTCTTCGGGATCTCCTCCCTAGAGTGACCTAGTCACCCTTGAAGTGTGGGACCTACATTGAGGTGACATTGGGTGTAGGATTCCAAAGTTCTAGCACTTGATTTGTGGTTGGGTCAAGATTTTTCCAACCTACAACTTGTGCTATAAAATCCCTAACAAAATACCAAAAGGTACGTTGAAAATACATTTCTTAATATTCAATGATAGTTGATATTGTTTGCATCTATCCAACATCATCCTTAATACTTCAACACGATCCTTCAACAAACTGAACATTGTCTAATCATCCAAATAAACTTCTAAAAACTTTTGAATAAAGTCCTTAAAGGCTACTACTACTACTCTTGAAAAAATGATTAGTGCATTATTCAATCCAAATGGCATAATTGTATACTGAAATGATCCCCATTATGTAGCAAATGTAGTCTTGTGTCTATCTTCTGGTGCTATCCTAATTTGATGATATCCTGAGAATCCATATGTAAAAGAGTAGGCTTCTTGACCTCCTACACTCTCCAAAACTTCATATGTAAATGGGGTAGAAAAAGGATCATGTAGGAAAGCATCATTCAATTTTCTCAAATATACACAAATTCTAATCCCTCATTGCTTCTTTTCTTGCACCACCATAGGACTGATCCATTCTGATTCTTCCATGGGTTCTATAACAACATCTTCTATCATTTTTTCAATTTCTACCTTCACTTTATCTTTGTAAGGCCTTTGTCTAATAGGTCTAGCTTATGGATTCAAGGGGATCTTCATCTCTCCTAAATCTCCTACTAATCTGAGAATGTCACTGGAAATAAGTCATTATACTCGCGCAGTAATTATGTGATCCTTTCTATCATCTAATTGTCCCAATAATATCTAATACTTTCCATCTTTGGGTTTTATGCAGTTCCAATGTTTACCTTATTTATCGTTAATAGTGCAACATAATCTTTTGAATCTAGCTTGGGACCTTCTACTTCCCTTTCACCTTCCACTTATGGGATCTGTATATTGTGCATATTATCTTCTGCTGGATATTCTTCTTCTGCGACATGATAACAGGGTAATAGTTGTCTAACAATCTGTCTATGTTGGATTTTATATGCTAGGACTATTTCAAATTTTGGTTCTTCAAATATTTTGTCTCTTACCACCTTCAGCGTTGTATCTATTTATGTACTTACATGTTCAAAGCAAAATGTAACTACAAAATTTTGTTGTATCTCTTCCTAGTTTGTAGTTTCTCTGTGTTGTTCATGTTTTGTGTACCAGTTCCTTGGAATGCCTTCTATTGTGTGAATAAAATTGTGTGTCCATTCTTCTGGGGGTACAAATCTCCATTGAATAATGCATTTATCTACAATTTCTTGAGGTTGTCCAAATCCCTCATATTTCTCCTCATATCTATGCTCCTACTTTGCGTCGAATCTAATGCATAGTAACCTTTTACACTGAAACCAATTGTTGATCTTCTCCTTGTGTGTACCCCACCATCTTGCAGGTGTATCTTTCAAAGAATATCTAATGCTGGTAATCTCTGACTTTCTACTACTTCTAGTTCAAATTTCATCAAAAAATCTTCTAAGTCAGTCATACCATAAAACATAGGAGGCTCTCTTACCTTTAAACCAATCCATATCGGCATGCACATCATTCTGGCGCATCTCCTGGTAGATAATTTGTGTATTTGTTGCTACATGTTTTCTAGTCCTGTGTCAGATTTTGAAGCACAAGAACTAATACTCCTCAAACGGAGGATGCCATCTGCAGTTGGGTTGATATTATCCTCTTCATGCACGGTAGTTCTGTGTAATTGATTCACATCTTCTGTAAGAATATTGTTTGGCGCAGGTTCCACATACCTTCCTCCTTATGAGGGATCTAATGGGAAAATAACTTTGTATTCCCATGATTCAAATATCATCTTCCTTGTCTTAAAGTTTATAATAGTGTGGTTATCAAAAGCCCAATCCAAACCCAACAAAGATGGATATGGTGGAGTGTTTTCCACTATGTCAATGACTTCAAAGTCTTCTATGGTGCACACACCATCTAGATCTACTGGAATCCCCTTCAACCTACCAATTGGAACCACTTTGTATTGATTTTCCAACTTCAATTAAATAGGTGAATACCCTAGTTGAGGTTCTCCCATAGTTTCCCAATTCTTCTTTGGAAGAACATTGACTTCAGACCCTAAGTCTAGTATGATATCCCCCATGTTAAAATCTCCTATGTTGGAATTCAATATGAATTCCCTACTTGTTATTCTCTTCTTCCAGATCTGATTCACTATCTTTACCCCTTCTTTCCCAAGATGACACTTTTCTAACAAATTTTGCAGTACTTGTACGGAATTTTTATCATTCAACAATTTTACACATGATCCCAAAAAAATTCTTAAGTTACTTACTTTCTATGAAGGTTGTTCTTTGCTGGTTTGATAAAATAATGAAGGCATGCCATACACTGGTATCTCATCTACTAGCTTTGTTCCTAAATTAGACGCAATATTTTCTTTCAAAATCTCATGTTTAGCCTCTTGGAATATATATTTTTCTTTGCGCGCATCAAACTTATGTTCAGGTGTGATGTTCTTCCTTAGACACTGGTATTGGTCCTGATCCTTCTTGGTTGCATATTCTCCTATCTTAGCTCCACCTCTAGTAACTATATTAATATTCTTACCATCCCCTTCTCTATTTTCCGCAGCAATCCATTGCACGTTCTAATTGGTCTGGTTCCTCTTGTCCTGTATTTTTATCAAAAGTGTTGGACAGTCTTATGTTTCATGGTCTATTGCGCGACAATACATACATGTCACAGGTGGTTGTGGGCAATCTCTTGCATAGGACCCTGGTTTCTAACAGTTATGAAAAACTACTGATCCTTGACCTCCTCCAAAGCCTCTTCCACCACGTCCTCCTCCTCTGAAGCCTCCTATGTTTCCTTGATTATCTTTGTGCAGTGTATTATACTAAGGTCCTTGATTATATTGTGGTTGCATATTATTGTACTGTGATGGTGTTGCACACTGTTGCGATGGTGCTCTAAACTATTGTGCATTGTTATACTATGGTTGTGCTTGAAACTGCTATGCAGGATTATACTGTGGTTGTTGTGCATTGTTATACTACGGTTGTTTTGAATATTTTCCTGTTACATGTTCAACCTGCACCCTGTATATATCTGCAATCCTTTCTTTCATCATCTCCAAGGTTATAGAGTCATTTTCTTCGTGTCCAACTAACTTACAAAATTACAAAATGTGCTCTTTGGTACTGTCTGATACTTTTGCATCAAGGGGCAGTGATAGGGATCATGTCCATGTGTTTTTCAAATCTCACACCATGGTCCTCCTGAAGCTAAAGGGTTTAGCATACCCACTCTAATATACTGCGCAAATAATGGACACTCATTCTTGTGATGGCCTTATGTCCAGCACATTTTACACTAGACATCTTCTCTTTTCTCCTTTCCTTTATTCTGATTCAACTAGAATGTTAAGTTATTCAAATCTTCTCTCAGCTCTTCCACAATTGGATATGTATGCTTGTATTAATTTTGTTCTAATTGTAATACTTCTTGCAGAGCCTCAGCCTGGCTCTGGAATTTTTGTTATCTCAAAGGATACTTCAAGTGTGGAAACAGAGAATTAACAAACAAATGTCTATGTTGTGTATCAGTAATAGTATACTTTATCTTACCTTTTAGCCTCTTGAACTTTGGGTCCACTTCCTAGACTGATTCTCTTGGTTTCTACTTAATCTCTATCATTTCATTCATAAACTGGTCTTCTGAGCTTGGTTTCTAAAATTCATTTATTAACTGCCTCTTTACCTCTGTTATAGTTGTATGTGTTCACGTTGGATTATTTGTTGGTAAACCCATGTACGAGTATAATGTGTGGTCTCTAAATGTGATTTCCAATTGCACAACCTTTGTATCTTCATCTGTAATCTGCTTTGCTACCCATATCTTGTCATAGATAAACAAATGTTTTTTTTCTGGATCATCTGACTCATCCCCTCGAAACTCTAGTAACCCAATAGTTGGATCTCTTCCTTCCATTGTGAAATTTGTTTAACTACCATCTCCACACGATGTAGATACTTGAATACTACTTGATGAACTCACACTTCTTCTTGAGTTTCCACTGGACCCACATCCTGCAAAAATTCTTCTACCACTAATCACTTGTTGGTTAACTGGTTTTTCTTCTTCATATGTCTTAGTTGCACATGGGGTTGTGGGTTCCACACTAATTCAGATATGGAATGGAGAGCCTTCTTCTGCACTGGACCCATGACCTATGGTTTTCTTCTCATGTGTGGCACACAATATATCCTCAATTTTTCTTGTGGTGTGAAGATCCTTTACCTCTTACTCATCGTTGTGCAAGCCCTCTCGCTTGGCCACTGCCCTCTTCTTGTTATTCATCCTATACTGGTAAGGTCATCCACTGCGCATCACACCTTCTTTCCTTATGATTTCTCTGGTCTGCTCATCATCCATTATGATGGGGTCCATTGCTTCCTTTCATTGGCTACTCTCCAAAGCCTTCTCCATTTATCAAATCTTCCTTAGTGCTTCCCCCAACTCCCCCATGCGCGCAGAGTGATCTAGTTGTTTGATTCCATGGTTATCATGCCTTTATCATGTAATAAGATCTTGATCAATGTGTAGAGTGACATGATGTACCTCCCTCTAGGTCCCCTCAATAAATCATGCTCTGCAGCAGTGTATGACTTCGTTGTGTCTACTGCAAATTTAGTAATAAACCCCACAATAATATTGTCTAGCCAGAAATACATTGTGCACGTGAATTTGTTATTAAGCCTTTATAATAGTGCAATATTTTTAGTATTCCACTCTATTGGCATGATCTGATTAGTTGCATGGTTATCCTTCAACCTTAATAACCAATCTTGTAATAATTCTGGAAAATAACATAAATATGCTTCATGCAAATCAATAAACACATACCTCTATAGGTACTRGCACAGTGTGTACCTCTAACCCTTATTATCTTTCTACACTAACCCTAGCTTCTTTGTCTCCAACCATATTTCAATCTCCTATTTCGTAGGATGCCATGGCCTAAACATCCCTTTCTACCACTGCATCTTCTTCACCAAACCTCTTCCAGGCTATCCTTTTGAGTTCCAGCTGGCAACGGAACCATTTTTTGGATGTATGGGATGACCCAGGTTCTACCTTAGTTCTCCAACAAAACCCTTTTCACCATCGTCCCTTCTGGTAAACCAGAAAGCTACACCGTGCACAGAGTGCACAGTGCAGTCTCACATGAGATGGTTTATGGGTGACCGCAGGATACATATGTCTACAATCATGGAAGGGATTGGGGATGTTCTTTTTATTACTTCTCTACTATTTTAACATGAATTCTACCATAATATTCATCTGATCTATCACTTTATCCATTCAATGACATACATTCTGCATTATTATATTGGTGTGTGTGTAAATAAACCCTAACAGATGCATTCATCTAACCATTGATTCACTATAAAGCATATAAAAGAACACATCACACATAAAGACAACATTTTTACCGTGGTTCACCCCCTAGGCTATGTCCACAAAGATCTACTACAAATAGCGTTGAGCGCATTACATCATAATAGTGCATGTGAGGCTGACCAGCGTCGCACCAAGATCCACAGCTTGTGACATGACCATCAGTTACATCTCAACATTGACTCCATTTGAGCTCCGCATCTCTCAACAATACAAAACCTCATACTCAAAAAATACTCTCCAAAAGTAAGGACACCAAAGATAGATTGATCTTGTGATTATGATGATATGATCTCCTAATCTACCTCATACATCTTCTATTTATACTAAAAAATGTGGTTAAAAACCCTTACATTGACAAAAACCCTAACCCTAACCTTAAGTGGACTCTAATTTCCCACATTCCAACTACCTTTTGTGTGGTTGGTCTTCGATCCAACCGTTCATTGCATTGATCTTCCTTCTTTCCTGACACATTGCTTCCTTTGCCCTTTGTCGCAATGATCTTCCTTATTTTATGGCATGCACTACTTCCTTTGGTCCATTCTGCCTCGCTTACTTTTCTTAATCCCAAAAATCCCTGCTCCAACACCTACAAAAGAAACTTCAACACAAACTTGGTTAAACCAAACAAATAATGCACATAGAATCTCTTGAGAGAAAATGGCTCTCTGGCCCAGTTATTACTGTTGGCCCGAAAAATCCCTAATCATGTTTTATGTGGGTTGTAGTGGACATGCTTTTCTTGCATCCCCGACTTAGGTTTTTCCGGTGGTAAGGTTTTTATGCAGTTCTTGTTGGCCGATAATTATGGCAGGATATGAGGACATTGTCTATTATTCCTTGGACCATGCTGAGTTCCCACCGTGGTCACCACCAGCTGGCAGTTTTCCTCCTTGGGTCATAGCCCTGTGTTCTCATGTGGCAGGCTCGATGATCTGGATGGAGGATCCTTCTTTGTTACTCTCTCCTTATTCAGCCTCACCCACCCACTTCGTCTGGAGCTCTGGATCTAGGTTTGGCACCAATTTCCATGTTTCCTCTTGGTTTTGTTGATGGGTCTTTCTCTCTCGACCCTGCAGAAACCCTTTCTTTGGAAAGGTATGTTTATTCCCAGGGTTTTTTATCCTTTGGTGATTTAGTGGATTTTTGTGTGGACTCTTCCCTTCCCTTAGCAACTTCTTCTCATTTCTCTTGTTCCCCGATGATCCCCTTTGTTCCTTGTTCCCTCTATGACAATACCCATGTGGGAATTCACATTGAATCTAGTCTGGGCCTAGATCAAGACTTCATTCTCTCTTGTCTCTACCCTAGTTCATATTTTCCCCAACCTCTAGTGACTGAAACCCTCCCCCATAACATTGTATTTATATCATCTATTATCGACCCAACAAACCTAAATGGTTGGGACGACAGTCTAGATGAGTTGGGGACGGCTCTAGTCTCTTCTCTTGTAGAAAGGATATCTCCAAAAGGAACAACAAGCAAAAGAAGGTGTCAGAACAAGTGTGTATCAGTGGCCTCGGAAGAGTCTAATATGGTTTTTGGTGAAGACTTATTAATGGTTGAGGCTATTGAATTGGAGGATAAATCTCTTGTCGGGAAAGCCTATGGTCGTCACCTCCATCTCAAAACCCATTTTCTTGGGTGACCGCATCTTGGGGCTCTACATATGACCCTCCTCCGAAGATAAGTCACCTATCAAAAGGGTGGTTTTTTATCATCTTCTCTGAAGTCACTCAAGCTTTAAAATCCTTGCATTGTGGTTGGTGTATTGATTCTTCCCCAGTTCTCCCGCAAAAATGGGAACCCACCTTTGATGTTGATAATGAAAAATTGGAAACTATTCCAGTTTGGGTTCATCTCCCTGAACTCCCCCTGCAATATTGGTCTCTCAAATGTTTTCAACATATTGGGAATATGCTTGGAAAATTCTTAGTCATAGATATGTCTTTCAAAGAGATTGGGGAAATGTTCATGGCTTATTTACTTGTATCTCTAAACATCATAGGGGGTTTACAAAAGAAATTTAAGATGACTGACAATGGTCGCACCAGAACTCAAATCTCATATTATGAAGGGTTACCATTTATATGTAGGTGATTCCATGAACATGGTCACATTGTCAAGTATTTCCCCCTTCCTTTCTGAGGCCGAGAAGGAAAATATCCAATTGTTTATCCTCAGAAACGTCCTAGAAATCTGGAAAATCAGGGCTCCATCCCTCTTCCCTCCTCGACGGATGGGTCTTCTTCATCAGCTCCTTTTCCTTAGGGTCAGGGGCGAGCGGTAGACATTCATGGACAATCTTCAGATGAGAACAAGATTGCTTTGAATCCACATCAACCAGTTGCGGGTCTCGTGGAATTTCCATATCCAAGGCGGTTTCCCATTCAATAGCATGGCGCTTTTCTTGGTATGCATCTCTCCATTCTCACTCTTGTTAATGGTTTAATTCATACATTAAACTTTATAAAGTTGGATACTCCCCCCTCCATTTGGGACATCCCCTTCCCTGCAACTTTGTCTTTTGGGATGGATTACTTTTTCTCCTTTCTCATTTCCACCCCAATCACCTCATTCTCCCTCTTAATGCCCCTCTCTCCTGGCCCTCACAGCCCTTATTTTTCAAATGATCCCTCCTCCATGGAATCGGATGACTCAGCCATATGATTCCACCTTCTGAACCAAAATATTATTCTGAAATCTGGTGGCGTTGGTTCAGGTCCAAACCCTGGAAACCATCCTCCGAAAAAGGGAAGCGGTTGAACCTCCCATCTCTCGAAAGCACAAATTCGTGCCTTGGTCGATATTGCTTTTGGACGTCAACGTTCAATTTTTGGGGCCCTTAGAGCAGTGCGAGCCCAATTTGGGGTTCCCCCATGAAGATCTTATCTTTCAAATGTAAGGGAGTGGCGAGCTCCCAGAAGAAACTCGCCCTGAAGCGGTTGATCTTGTAAATCATCCCTTTGTAATCTTTCTTCAAAAAACTTTGGAGGAGGAGGCTTTAGTGACTAGGATGCTGGAGACTTTACTCCCATCCTAGAATTTCTTTAGATCTTATGCTTTTGGTCGGTCGAGTGGGTTGGAAATTGGTTGGAACTCTCATCTAGTTAAAGCCACAAACTCCTAGGATTTAGATTCATGTCTAGGAGTGGATTTGAATATAGAAGGAATGGGCCTAGAGTTTCGGGTTCTATATGTTTACGGGATGTATACTGATTGGGCCCCCTATTGGGACTCTCTAATCAACAAACATTTTCTCATATCACAAAACCTCATCCTTGGGGGGGACTTGAATTCTACTTTGGGGGAAACAGACATTTGGAGCCCCAATGCCCGACAACAAAATCAAACTGCTCTCTTTACCCACCTTCTAAATGAACATGGACTCATTAATATTTCCCCAATAAATCTACTCCCAACCTGGAGGAATCGAAGGTCGGGGGATGCCCATATTGCAAAATACCTCTACCGTTTTCCAGTTTTGGAAGATATTCTAGACCTCCCTATGCATCTTGGGAAATGGGTGGAAAGTGGTGGTGTGTCTGCCCACTACCCATGATGGCTCGAATTGATCAGGGGTCCCACGAAGCCTGTCGGTCCTTTCAAATTCAATTCAACCTGGCTAGTTGATGCAAAATTTCATAATATTGTCAAGGATAATTCGGTTCCTTTTGATCAGGGCTCATACATCTCAGTTGCAATCGACTTTGTGTCAAACTTAAAACGTATCAAGAAGTTGGTTATTCCTTGGGAACATGTCAAGTGTTCTAGGGAGGAAATTGAATTAAGCCAAATTGAACATAGGCTTGAGAATTTTTCCCAGACTATGGATGGTGATTACATTTCGAAGAAGGCCAAGACCGATCTCATGGAACTTGAAGTGCGTCACAGGAATCTAATTGAAGATAAAGAATAGGAATGGCACCTTAAAATTAGGGCTACCTGGTTAAATAAAGGTGACGAGAATACTAAATTTTTCCAAGCCTTCGCGAAAGGAAGGAAGACTGCAAACACCATATGGTAGTTAAAGGATCAAATGGGCACTTACATTTCTTCTTTTGATGGATTAGCCCAGCTGGGGAAAAATCATTTCCAATCCCTCTTTAGGGCTGACCCAAGAATTAAAATACCAGAGATTATAAGGTTGGCAATACTCTTCCCAAGATTTGTTGATGAGGAAGGAAATAGATATCCTTTTGCAGGAGTGGAAATGGAGGAGCTTAAGTAAACTCTACACAATTTTCAGAAGGATAAAAGCTCGAGTCCAGATGGATGGACAGTAGAATTCTATCTGGGATTTTTTGAGCTTCTCAAGCATAAGATCCTTTAGGTTGTTGAAGGATCCAAGAGAGACAGGAGATTATATTACCCTATAAATGCTACTTTCATTGCTCTTATCCCAAAATCGGATGAGCCACAATCATTCGATGACTTTAGGCCAATTTCATTATGTAACTGCCTCTACAAAATTGTGGCCAAGGTCATTTCTCAGTGACTAAATCCTATTGTCTCAGGTGCCATCTCGCAAGAATAGTTAGGTTTTTTGGGGGGGCATCAGATCCATGAAGAAATTGGGGTAGCACAAGAGGGGCTCCATAGTCTAAAGACCTCAAAGTCTCGGGGAGCTATCCTAAAAAATGACTTATCTAAATCCTTTGACCGTGTTAACTAGTCCTTTATCAGACTCCTCCTAACTCATCTGGGGTTTGAATTTCCTTTTATGAGGTTGGTTATGTCTTGTTTATCCTTTGTTTATTTTGCAGGCCTTATCAATGGGGAACCTTCCCCTTTTTTCCAATATGAGAGAGGCTTAATACAAGGTTGTCCCCTCTCCCCGATGCTTTTCATGTTGGTCACGAAATATCTAAGTCATGTTATTGGTCAAGTTGTTGGATCAAGGGACTTTCAAGGTGTTTCGATTGGATCGATGCTTAAAATCACTCACCTTCTCTTTGTGGATGATATCCTCATCTTCTGCAGTGGGTGACATAGGGTTGCTAAAAATCTTGTAGAGATTATCATTTTTTTTCAGGGGGGCACTGGAATGGTTATCAATATCCAAAAGTCTACTGTATCCTTCACAGGTATGGAGGCGGCCATTGAATCCCACTACATACATATTTTCCCCTTCCTGACCACTGATTTCTTAGAAGGAATCAAATATTTTGGATTCCACCTTAAACCAAATGACTATCACAAAGTTGATTGGCGTTGGCTTTTGGAAAAGTTGGCAAAACGTCTCAAAGGATGGAGCTTTAGGTGGCTTTCTAGAGTTGGAAGAATCACCTTGGATGAATCAGTTATGGAAGCCATTCTTGTCAATTGGATGTATCTATCCTGGATACTGAAGGGGATTCTAGAGAAGGACAAAAGAATATGATTTTGTTTTATTTGGTCAGACACTCAGGAACATTATACTCTCCCTTGGGTGAAATGGGATCGCATTGCTTGCCCAAAGTCATTGGGTGGATGGGGTTTGAAGAATATATTTCTTTTCTCAAAAGTGTTGGTAGCCAAAGTTGGTTGGCGACTGATTTGAAATAATAGCTTGTGGACCACAATGGAATTTCATAAATATATTAGGTCAAATACAACTAAATACTAGATCCGGAAAAGAGAGAAATCACATCCCCGATGTTCTATTATTTGGAAAGCAGTGATCTCTTCTTTCCCCATTATTGGTGATGGTTTGGCATGGAATTTTGGAAGGGGGAATTGGGTTAGATCCTTGGGTGGGTAGTGAACAAACCCATATCCTACCCATTGAAATCATAGACAGACTTCATGAGCGGGATATCTACTTCATCTCTCAGGTGGCGGATCTAGGATCCACCTCAATATGGAAACAAGGTTGGATGGGCCCTAAAGCCTTAGGCATGGTAGGAAACCAAAATCTTATGTGGAACAATCTTATGATGGCCCTCTGATTGGGACATATTAGGATTACTGACATAGATGATGAACTTGTGTGGCAGAAAAATCCCCATGGGATATATACACCAAAATTGGGATATATTGATTTAAATTCCCAAATCATGCACATGGAACCAAGATGGTGGTGGCAAGGACTATGGAAGTTAAAATTCCCACAAAAATCTAAGATTATCATGTGGCGCGCTATCTATAAAAAAATTCTAACCTGGGACAATATGAGGAAACAATGCATTGTTGTCTATGGCTAGTGCCCACTATGCAAAGGAGCAACCGAAACTAGTATCCATCTATTCATTAATTGCCCTTTTACTCAAAGGGTCTAGGCTGAAATTGCGTTGAGACTCATTCAGGCTGTGTTATAGGATGGCCCCACAGTGGAGATGGCTTAGCATTCCTGGATTCATGATCAATCCCATGGAAATATAAAACCTCTCCCACTCATTATCTGTTGGGACATTTGGCTAGCCCATAACAAATCTATTTTTCAAGATCGACCTTCTCTTCTAGATTGCATTGTTGCTTAGGGCCTCTCGATCCTCTCTCACTTTACACAAGAAAAAGATACTCATGTTGTTCGTATTATTTTTCATAAAACTATTAATCACACCTCTCCATGGGCATTCTTTGATGGTGCATCATAGAACTATCAACGGAATTTTGGGGGGGTTGGTATTGCATTTATCTGATACACACTACTTCAAAATCAAGATGTGTTTGGGGGAGGGAACAAACAAATTTTCTAAGCTTATGTCACTAAAACTTATTTTACAATTTTTGGGGGAAAAGGAGATTCGTTCCATCCAAATTTTTGGTTACTCTATGAATGTTATCAATTGGACTCAGAAAAAACAAATCTATCATAACATTTTTTTATTGCCAATATTGGAGGAAATAGTCAGATGTATGAAAACATTTGTAGCTTACACTCTCTCTCATGTTGATAGGGAACGCAACCATCTAGAATACTCTTTGTCAAAATATCGGCTTTAACTCCATTTTTCCAACTGGCACATCACTAAATTGGCAGGTGAATAAGTCTATCAATATTATCATAGGCCCTTCATAGAAGGAAACAATCAACAAATATGAATCTTTTCTCTGTGGAAACTGCTACCAGAATAAATCATAACATGTGTTTTTTATCCAATGGTCTAATGATAAGAACTCTCTATGACACTATCTATGTTTATTGGCAAAAGACCTTCAAGACAGTGATATTGGTCCTTTTTTCTCGAGTTTGTTTGGTCAAAAATATGTATATACACTTATGTATGGATCGTTTTTTCCTGAAGATGACGCTCCCTTTTGTTTTGTAGGTTTCTCAATCGGTTGCATCCATGAATCATCTGATGTTTTTTCTAAATGATCAGTGCTATATGGAACCTACAGAATTTATTTTTGTCTCTTCGAATGAATAAAATTACGCTTTTTTTCGTGGAAAAAAATGCATATAGAATCTCTTGAATAGATAGATAATAAGATTAATAATCAATCTAGCTTATAAATCCTATCCTAATGAGTAATAGTACTCCTATAAGGCCAATTTAAACCTAAATACAATAACAAGTGAAATAGAACAATGCCACCTCATAAGCACATGCATCCACACACTATCCAAGCCACCAATTTGACCTCCAAAGACTTCTTTATTCCAATATGAAAGAGTATTACAATATTACATCAAAAATCATCTAATCCCAAGCTCCAACAAAAAAAATGAGGAGATATCGACCTTCCTTTATAGCAATTTGGGTGACAATTCCCAATCTAGGGCGCAAGCCAAGTGAAAGAGGGTGCATAGTTACGTGAGGACGAGTGACAATTGAAGGGGAGTTTTCTTGGACAAATATCCATGTGAGGTATGAGTTAACTCCACATCAAAAGAGCATATGAGAGAGGGTAAGTCTCCACTTGTAAAGGGTGGGTGGAGAGGTTGAGTCATCCCTCTTTGGATTGACGCCCCTCCTCCTAAATGTGCCACACATGCTAAGAGAGGGCTACTCCCAATCTTGGGATCTCCACCATTGTACAAATCATCACCTAACTTGTCTTTCACTTAATAGAGGTTTTCACCACTTCACTTCACTCAAGACACAAGGAAAACATGTTTAAGACATGTTTCCTAAATAATAGGATTGCTGATTTTACTTGATTTTTTGCCTTTTATTTGACTTTTTGTGAGAGAAATTGATTTTGAGTGATTAAAATCACTTATTTTCACTCACAAGGTGGATACTTAGGTAAAGTAAGTATTATTAGTCAAAAACGAATACCCCCAAGGCATATAATGCCTCCTAGTACCACTTTATTAACATATTGACCAATTACAATTAAAAAATCTTGTTTTTGCAAGAAATTTTGTATTGACTCAAAACTTAAAAAACAAAACTATGGGGGACTTGGTGCATTTCCTTAAGAATCTAGGAGGATGGTTAGTATGGTAATATACATTATACATTAGGCTTAGAATACCAATTTAGGTCCTAACCATGAGTTACATACTCCATCTTTAGAGGAATTGAGTGAAAAAACTCAGAAATTATAAGTTGTTGAAAAGAAAAATATAATTAACAAGTAAAAAAAACACTCTAGAGTAATCCATTCATGTTTAAGTCTCAGGAGGCTAATCATTTTACAATTTAATCATACTAATTCAACTTATTACAATTCCCCGCAGGGTTGGAAATGCGAAAAAAAGGTGGTCAAAATTGACCGACTGGACTTCTGAACTTTGAATTTGAACATGTGAATGTACAATCTTTGGCGGGTCAACTACAAGTCCATCCTAGTGCAACATGGTGGATAAATGGGGATGTTTGCTTGATATTCTTAGCAAAGGAGAGCATGCGAGAATCCAGAATCTGTATCCTACATCACAAACATCTCACCAAACGAAGGTATCAACAACACATATGATATGTAGAGACCAAGTATAAAATGAAGTTGCATAACTATTATACATTTATATACAAAATAAAGTACAAAAGAAGAAAGTGAACATAATATACAAGGAAAATTATGAATATGAAGATCAAATACAAAGGAAAGGGTTAGAGATACGTTACAAAGGATGCCCCATGGGCATCAGATGACTTCGTTGAAGAACAATTTGAGAAGTTTCCCATTAACTGGCAAGGCCAGATTCTCTCCATCCATTCAGCTAAGGATGTTAGGGACCTAACCTCCCTAACCCCTCACGTAGGAAGAATAATATATTTCCATGTAATAAAGGGCAATATTAATAAGGCCTAGCAATAAGGAATAATAAGTCAAATGTAAGAAGACTTAATTTAAGCTTTCGTTTCTAGAAGGATCTTCCTCTAGATTGTTCTTTTGGATAGACAGATTTAGTATAAATAGGAGTAGAGGGTTTGATAAGTTTTTTCTTAGATATTATTGTAATAGAGCTCTACTCTGCTAGAGGTTTCCCCCTCTAAGAGGCAAGTGAACATTGCTATCATTAATCAAGGTGCTCTTTTTGGTGTTATTTTGGTATTATTTTGGTATTGTTCTGGTTATATCATTGTTGTTCTGCTATTTCTAGCTAAAATATTTTTGTTCTGCATACTATTTTATATCTGGAATACTACAAGTGGTATCAGAGCACTTTCCTTGGCAAAAAATTGTGGGTTATTTTTTTTTCAGGGTAGAGATGTATTATGGCATCTTAAAGCTACAAAGATCTATCATTACACGCATAAACCCATGATCGGGGATTCATACACATAGTAAATACAAGTGGTACTTAAGAGAACATCTGTTTGCCACCCTTGTAACCCTTGTTGGTACCCCTTCGAGTGGTATCACATCATACAACACTTGTATATAGATCAACCTAGATCTCTTGAATCCCTCCATAGATAAACCAAGTGGTCGCCTGACTGTACCAGGTCCATAGAGAATAACACTCGGGAAGATACTCTCTAGTACCTGGTTAGTCAGGTAGTATGGCTAAGGGCACGGTCTAGCCTCCTTAGTTGGTGCCCTAAGAGATTGGGTTGAGTACTACTATTGGACCCCACACGTATATCAGAGATATATAGCATAGGAAAAACCCTTGTCTGTAGAAACCCTGCATATCCTAAGCCTTGGGACTGAAACAAAACAAGAACAGACAAGATCTATTGCCGCGCAATTGTGTCTCTTGCATTTGGGTTGTGAAATTACTACACATTTCTTCCTGTTGAGAATTTGGGCATTTCAACACTGCAGTATTCTTCAGATCGGAGTATAAATCTTTAGGAGTTAAAAATTATAAAAAAACTATGGATCATGTTGACACCATTATTTGAGCCCTATCCCATTGGATTCTTCTCTTCGCCCTTATCACAGTCATGCCTATCATTTTTCAGCAAAAAAAAATCTCTTGGACCCGACCCCCTTCCAACACCCTTATTTGGGCCTTAACCCATTAGATTCCCCTCGTCGCCCTGATCGTCATGATACACTTCACCCATAACCCATTTTCTATGTGGTCCCACCCATCCCTTTTCGTTTTCCCTCTTTCTGATGGCCCACACCCGTAGCCAAGACTTGGAAGCTCGCTTCAATTCTGTGTCCTCTAATTTCACAGAGACTCAACAGGAAGTGAGGCCACTTAGTGCCAATTTTTCCACCATCAATAAAAACATGCATTCCTTCATAGATGCCAAAATGGAAACCATCAAGCAAGACCCTCACTACCCAGATTGCATCCTTCACTACAATGATTTGTGCCAGGTTGAATATCCATGCAGATCTTCCCTCCTCTGACCCACCTTTGCACTCTGAAGCTGAAACTTCCTCTAATTCCTAGAATTTTCAACACTATCGCTTTCAGCATGACCTATCCCTTCCACATGTGGATGTAAACAAATTTGATGGCTAGGATCCCACTGGCTGAGTAACTCAAATGGAACATTATTTCTCCTTTTATGGCATTACTGATGAGTTGGAGAAACTCTGGTATGGTGTTCTCCATCTAGATCAAGAATGTTGGCAATGATGACAATGAATAAAAAATGTCTGCCAAGGGTATGTGGCTTTGACACTGATACCAACCATTTAGGTCGTTTGACAAAGTTGAAACAATATGGCATAGTGGAAGACTTTATAGCCACTTCTGAGCGATTGGATTTCCGTACAGAGGGCATGTCTGATGATTTTTTCCAAGAATGTTTTATCAGTGGCCTCAAGAAGGATATTTGTGCCCATGTCCTCATGGCTCGACCTCAGAGTTGGGTGGAAGCAAATAAAATAGATAAGGAAGCACAATGGGTTGTCTCTAAAGATCTTGAAATTGACCAGGGAAGAAATGGTTGAACGCCAACTCAAAGGCCTTTGTTATAATTTTGATGACAAATATTTTCCTGGGCACAAATGTAAGTAACAAAATATTTTTATGGCCATATCCGAGGATGTTTCGGAAGATGATGTCGAGGCCCCCCTTGTGGTCGAGTCACCTAAACCCACTAACATGACCCCACCCTCCGACCCTTATGAAGTTGAACCGATCATTTCCCTGAATTCTCTCACTTGGTTCTCTTCTCCCCAAACCCTCAAGCTAATTGGTTACATTAAGCATCAGAAGGTCATCATCCTTGTTGACAGTGGAAGCACCCATAATTTTATTCACCGCCACATTGCCCAAGAAACTAATTTTTATATCTGTGTTATCAATAATTTTCAAATCATGATTGCCAATGGTGGGTCCATGAAACGTGGGGGGCATTGTGAAAATGTGCATCTCCAAATTGGTCAGTACCACATGAAATATCATATGTTTGCTATCAACATGGGTGGTTGTGACATTGTGTTGGGTGCATAATGGCTAAGGACTTTGGATCCCATTCTCATGGATTTTAAGGAATTAACCATGCAATTCAACCAAGAGGGCCAACAATATAAGTTCCAAGGCATCACCGTTGGTTCCTCAAAGATCATTAGTTCCCATCGCATAGAAAATATCCTCAAAAAAGGTCATTCTGGCATTATTTCACAACTCCATGCCACTCACGCCACTGAGACACCCTCTATGTCGTAGGACCTCCAATATATCCTCTCCAAACATAAGTTTTTTTTTCCACTCCCCAGGGACTTCCTCCTTCCCATGGTGTTCATGATCATTCCATTCCACTTGTCCCTGACAGCCTTCCTCCCAATGTTTGTCCATATCATCGTCCCATTTCCCAGAAAAATGAAATTGAGAAAAAAATTCAGAATTGTTCACCGCGGGTGTTATCCATCCTAGTACGAGCCCCTACTCTTCTCATGTGGTCATGGTCCTTAAGAAAGACGGATCTTGGCGCATGTGTCCTGACTTTCGCGCCCTCAACAACCTCACCATCTAAGAAAAACTTCCCATTCTTGCCATTGATGACCTCTTGGATGAATTGAGTGGTGCCCAGTTCTTTACTAAACTTGATCTTCATTATGGCTACCACCAGATATGTATGAACGAGGTAGACATTCCTAATACTGCATTTCAAACTCATGAGGGCCACTATGAGTTTTTGGTCATGCCCTTTATCTTGTGTAATGCTCCCTCCACTTTCCAAAGCCCTGTGAATCATGTCTCATGTCCTTTTCTCCGTCGTTTTGTCTTAGTTTTATTTGATGATATCATCATATATTGTAAAACCCGGACAACCCATCTTGCTCATGTGGATCAAGTTCTACATCTACTCTCTCAGCATCAACTTTTCCTCAAACAATCTAAATGTGTTTTTGGCACCTCAGAAGTCGAGTACTTGGGTCATATTGTTGGCAAGGAAAGTGTCAGGGTGGATCCTAAAAATATTGAAGCTATGCAGGATTGGACTCACCCAAATAATATCAAAATATTGCATGCATTTCTGGGTTTAACAGGCTATTATCGCAAGTTTGTTAAGAATTATGGAAATATTGTGGCACCTCTCACTTCCTTAAAAATAATTCTTTCACTTGGACTCTCGCAGTTGATTAGGCCTTTCAAACCTTGAAGGCGGACATGTGCACCACTCCATTCCTAGCCCTTCTTGATTTCACAAAGACCTTTATCCTGGAATTTCATGCTTCCGAGAGAGGAATTGGAGCAGTCCTTATGCAAGATGGTCGACCTTTGTCCTTTACCAGAAAACAAATTTTCAGAGCGACATTTGGGCCAATCAATCTATGAAAAGGAAATGTTGGTTATTCTGCATGTAGTGGATCTTTGTTGCCCTTATCTATTGGGGAAATGCTTCCAAATTAAGACAAATCATCAAAGCCTCAAGTATTTTGTGGAACAATGCCCGTCCTCCATGGAGCAAAAAAAATGGGTGACTAAGCTCTTTGGATATGATTATGAGATCATTTACAAGAAAGGAAAAGACAATGTGGTTGATGATGCACTTTCAATAAAATATGAAGATGAAGGGTCCCTTTTTTCCCTCTCCTTCATTGTACTAGATTTGCTCCAAGTTGTTCGTCGGGAATGGATACAAGATCCCAAAATTGTGCATCTGATCCAACAATTGCAGGTCAATTCTCTAGTTTTCCCAAGGTACTCTTGGCACAATGATGAGCTTCGCTACAAAGGTCATTTGTATTTAAGTAAACAGTCATAACTTAAATCCACTGTACTTTCTAAGCTTCATGCTACACCCACAGTTGGGCACTCAGAGATTACCAAAACCTATGACCGGGTCAAACGTTCTTTTTTATAGGATGGTATTTAACATGACTTTCTCAATTTTGTGGCAAAATGTGATATTTGTCAATGCACCAAGGGAGAAACAGTCAAATATCCTGGCACACTGAAACCGCTTCCGATTCCACCTCCTATTTGGAGGGATATCTCTATGCATTTTATTATGGGCTTACCTAAATCGGGAAATAAATCAATCATCATGGTGGTTGTTGACCATCTTTCCAAGTATGCTCATTTTTGTGCTCTTCAACACCCCACTTTCACCAGCAATTTTTGGCAAGAATTGTTCAGGCTAGAGGGCACGCAATTGCATCTCAGCACAACTTATCATCCCCAGACTGATGGTCAAACTGAAGTTGTCAACAAGTGTTTGGAAACATATTTGAGGTGTTTTTCATCGGAAAGGCAACATCAATGGGCTCAATGGTTACCACTATTTGAATGGTGGTAAAACACTTCTTACAATACAACTACCTGCATGACTCCTTTTGAAGCAGTATATGGAAAAAAGACACCTTAAGTTCTCACATACCTACCAGGTGTCTCGAAGGTCCAGGCGGTTGACCAAACACTTACAGTTTGAGAGGCTATTCTATGTACCCTCAAGGAGAATTTGGTCATGGCCCAGAATCACATGAAGCAATAGGCAGATCAAGGTCGCTCTAAACGTCAATTTGATGAAGGAGACCAGGTGTTTCTTTGATTGCAACCTTATAAGCAAAATTCCCTCAAGGTTGACCATTGTTAGAAACTGACACCCAAATGTTATGGTCCTTATACCATTCTCAAGAGTGTGGGATAGGTGGACTATCAGTTAGCTTTTCCCAGTCATTCTAAGCTCCATATTTTTTTTCATGTCTCCTACTTAAAGAAGGTGATTGGAACTAAGTGTGAAACTCAAACTAGCCTTCCTGAATTGGATGAAGAAGGATCCATTTGGTTGCAACCAAAAACAATTTTGGACCAGCATCAACATCATCTGTGTCATCGCACCATCAAGGAATTGTTAGTCCAGTGGAAAGATACAACTTCAGTAGATGCCACTTGGGAACCAGCTACCATTCTGTAGCAATTTCCTCATCTCAAGCCTTGAGGACAAGATTGTTTTCAAGGGGGTGGACATGTTAGGGGCCTAACCTCCCTAACCCCTCACATAAGTAGAATAATATATTTCCATGTAATAAAGGAGAATATTAATAAGGCCTAGAAATAAGGAAGAATAATTCAAATGTAAGAAGACCTAATAGAATATTCTGCTTCTAGAAGGATCTTCCTCTAGATTGTTCTTTTGGATAGACAGATTTAGTATAAATAGGAGTATAGGGTATGAGAAGTTTTGGCTTGGATATTGTTGTAATAGAGCTCTTCTCTGTTGAAGGTTTGCCCCTCGAAGAGGTAAGTGAGCATTTCTATCATTAATCAAGGTGCTCTTTCTAGTGTTATTCTTGTATTATTTTGGTATTGTTCTGGTTATATAATTGTTGTTCTGCCATTTCTAGCTAAAATATTTATGTTTTGCGTACTATTTTTTATCTGGAATACTACAAAGGAAGAAGGAGTTCAAACCAGCCACATACTGGATGATGTATGGCCCTATCCATAAAATGTCAAATTTATTGTGTTTTCTTGGCTTCTCTTTCCTTTTATCCCACAACAAAACTATGTCACCTTCCTGAAAGACCCTCTGTTTGGGAGACTTGTCAAAAGTCTTCTTCACCTTTTCTCAATTTCTGACACTCTGATCAAAATCCTTTCTTATGTTCTCATCTATCTCTATCAATCGATCCAACCTATTCTGTAAAGCATCTTTATCTGTGTTAAATCCCTAAAGGAGTTGATAAGTTGGAAGCCTTAAATGCACTGGTAATGTGACATCTAAACCATACACAAGTTCAAATGGAGTCTTCCCTGTTGCACTTTTCTTTTTTATTCTATCAACCCAAAGTGAAAACTTAAGCTTACTATCTTAATATTTATTATTACCCCCCAATGTATTTTTAATGATGGCCATTAGGTTTTTATTACTTGATTATGCGAGGCCATTTCCTTGGGGATAATAGTTAGATGTATGGGACAAGACAATGCCATATTTAAAACAGAATGAGGAAAGTTCTGTTGAACTGAAGGCTTTGGCATTATCAGTTGTGATCTTGGCAGGAACAATGAATCTAGTAATTATCGTATCTTAAATGAAGTCCATGACTACCTTATCAGTTTCCCATTTGGTGGGTATTGCCTTAGCCCACTTGATGAAATAATTAGTTGTTTTTAAAATCCAAGTAAATCCATTACTTGAATTATCTTTAAATTGACCGATAAAATCAATCCCCCATTATTGAAAAGGGGCATCAACTACTATTGGTTGTAATGGTAAAGTTGCAAGATTTTTCTTTTCTGTAAACATCTGAAACTGTTGATAACCTCTAACCATTTTGTGAACATATGAAAATATTGTAGGCCAATAGTACCATGATCTAATAATTTTGTGGGTTGTGTTTTTTTACTGAAAAATGACCTTCACAAAATCCTGAATGAAACTATGTAAAAAGTTTCTTAGACTCTAGTTCATCAACACATCTAAGTATTACCCCATTGGGGTTCCTTCACCCTAATCCATCTTGAATAATACAATACTTAGATACTCTTAACCTTAATGCTCTTCTTTTATGACCAGCTAAATGATTTTGGAAAGTAATGTTAAGGAGAAAGAAAATGATGTATGAATACGAATGACTTTTTTCTAACCTTTGATGTTCTACAGACATGGCTAGCCCTCGCTAACTGTTCTGACACACTAATTCCAAATCATGTTCATTCCCCTCTGTCAACATCTTTGCTAGACCCTAAACTTTGACCAACTTTGTTGGTTTTATTTCTATGTCATATTCTTGAATTTTAGAAACCCACTTTCCTCTCACTCCTAAGCAATCCTGTTGGGATAATATATCTTTTACTCTTGAGTGAGGTACATACCCCATAATCTTAGAATACCCAACATAAACTCTAAAACACTTAAGAGATTTAACTAAGGCATATGCTTGCTTTTCCATGATGGTATGATTCAATTCAGAACTATGCAACTCCTTACTCATGAATGCAATGGGTTGCTCTTTCCCTTCATCATTCTTTTGGAGCAACACCCTTGCAATTGTGTCTTCTGAAGCAAAGGAAAATATTTGAAAATCTTTAGTATAATCTGGACTAATTAAGACAAGAGATCTGCCAATTGAATCCTTAATACTACTAAAAGCTTTCCTTCTTTCATCAGTCCATTCAATTAACATCTTTCTTTAAAATTCTAAGAATGGGCTTCATAGTTTCAACTAATTTTGGAATAAATCTCTTGAAAATTTTAATTTGACCAAGGAAGGATTGTAGGGATTTCTTGGTTTGTGGCAAAGGGATCTTCTTAATGGCTTCCACTCTTTCTGGATCTATCTTTACCCCATCTTTTGCAATAATGTGACCCAACAATTTCCCTTCATCGACACCCAAAACTAACTTAGTTGGATTAAGTGAGATGCCATACTTACGACATCTTTCAAATACCTGCCTGAGATGACTCACATGATCTAATCTAACCTTAGAGAAAACTGTCAAATCATCTTGATAAATTTCAATGATTTTTCTCATCAATTCCTTGAATGAAAAATCCATTTCTCTTTGAAAAGTGGCACAATCATTTAACAAGCCAAAAGGCATTCTCAAGTATTCAAAGATTCCCCAAGGTGTTGTGAAAGTTGTTTTATTTTGGTATTATTTTCTAACCAACACCTTATTATAACCTTAAAAACCATCTAACATGGACATGACTTTTGATCATGTAACCCTTTGAAGCAAAGTTTCCATGTTAGGGAGAGGATAGTTGTCTTTAATGCATGCTAGATTCAAATTTCTGAAGTCAATGCACAACCCTATCCCTCCATTATTTTTTCTTACTACCACTAAGTTAGAATATCCATCCATTTTTTTTTCTTACTACCACTAAGTTAGAATATGCCTCCATTTTTTTTCTTACTACCACTAAGTTAGAACACCAATATGGATGCCTTGTAGGATCAATAATGTCGGTTGCTAACATCTTTTGAAGTTCCTTTTTCACCATGGGGTCTAACTTAGGATTTATTTGCCTTAACTTTTGATGAAAAGGCTTAGTATCTTCCTTGAGGGGGATTGTGTGTTCAATTACATATTCTCGATATGCGTTAAGTTCATCATATGTAAAAGAAAACACATTCCTATACTCATGGACAAGATTTATTAATTCTTTTCTTTCTTTTTCTGAAGTTCCTTTTCCAATTTTTATCATTTTTGGATCCTCAGTTGTTCCAATATTTACCTCAATGTAATCACCAGGTTTTATTGTTTATTTGTTCTTATAATTGTCATGTCTATCAAAAATTTGTTCCAACTTTATGAGACCCTTGGGAGTAGGATTTTCAAATTGCTTTTCCTCTTCTTCCTTGTACTCGTGTCCTTCTTCTTTATAACCGACCTTAAAATCTGAAAATTCTTGCAAGTTGTACATAAATCTGAGAATTTGTTTGTCATCACTGAATACTTGTCAATGATCCATATTATCTGAAACTGAAGGTCTGCAAATAACTTCCATTTTAACTTGACCACTCCACAATTCTTCTGAAGGCTGAAAAGTAGATGTTGAAACTGCTAATCTATCTGTTAAAATTTTGTGCTCTCTTGGAACTAATATAAGATCCAAGGCACTAAAGAGTTCCATGGTATCCCAAATTGCATTTATGTACTTTTTTAATCTTTCACTCTTACATGCAAACTTATTTTTTACTTGGAGAATTACTAAGTCAAAATCACCTTTGATATTTAGAAATTTAATTCCCATATCCTTAGCAATCTCTAATCCTAGTAAGAGTTCCTCATATTCATCCACATTGTTTGTTGCCTCAAATTCCAATCTGAAAGCAAAGTAGTATGATTGTCTGGATGGAGAAGTAAGAACAATTCTTGCCCCTTTACCAGACCTAGAGTGTGCCCCATCAAAATGCATTTTCCAAACTTCATCATTTTTTTCTTCTTTAAATTTCTCTTTTACGGGTGCAAGAAAATTAGAACAAATTTCATAGTTTCCAATGTCACTCATGTGATAAAAAAATTCATTCATATGCTCCTTGGGATCTTCCACATGGAATTTCCATTCCATTTCCCTTCGAATTTTCACAAACAAGTTTTCAGAAGATGGGATGGTGGCATAAGATAAATCCCTTTGAAGGGTGTCTCCTATAATTGCAGCCCACTTTCTAGATAGAAGCATGCCCCATGTATTGGGCACATCAATAACAAGTACATACATGGGCAAGGTGATATTGGGATAAGTTGCCAATTTCACTTGAAGATTCAAAAGTATTCCATGTGTCTCAACCTTTCTTGAATCCATGGAACATACATTGTGATAAGGCCTGGTTACTTTTAGGTTCAACATGTTCATGACATTCTTAGTGATAATATTTGATGAAGCTCCTAAGTCATACATGCAATTATGAAGAAGAAGGTCATTAATCATCAAGGATACAAAGAAAGTTTGGTGATCTTCTGATGCAGGAGCATCGCTTTCAAATCAAGAAAAGCAAAGGTGGAAGGGAAGTCGACACCTTAGCACATTGAAAGAACCAAAGCCGACTCTTAACCAGCTTGGTAGCGGTGTGGAGATTTTGAATTTCACGTTAATTAAATTAGTGTATGTAAAGTCGGGCCACCGTTCGAAATGACGGATCGAATGTAAATCCTTACACGATTGTAAAATATTACAGGTGTAGGATATTTTCCCTGATTAGTCATTAGGTTGCATTTAATTAAGTGAGTAGGTAACCGCTAAAGTATAAGGTGATATAACTTAGATAAGATAGAGAGAAGCCGAGAAGCGGTCTCGGATAGACAAGTTTTCATTGTATTGCTTGTAAAAGGACGGTACCTGTAATTACTATTTTTTTTCAAAAAAATGAATAGAACAGAGGAAATTTATCTGATGGTACTGTGTTGATACTTTTTCATAGTTTCACTGTTATGATGAGTTTTTGAATGTATGAAGTTCATGGTGAATAAGTAATTGAATAAGTCTCTAAGTATTTCTCTTATGCAAGTTATGCAAGGAGTGCATACCGAACACAAGCAGTGCGTGTGAGAGAGTCTTTTTCGACTCGAAACTCAGAAGAGATAGTGTGTGGATATTAAGCGCAAGGAGTGTGCATAGAGGCAAACTTATTCTAAGTTCAAAAGCTCAGAAGGTCGAGCACAGAGTGTGCTAGAGGGGCATCAGAAAGTCTTTTGAAAGATGCAGAAGGGTTGAATCCCTTGGAGACTGAGTAAGTTAAAAGCTCAGGGAGGAATAGCACAAGTCTGCACGCAGGAGCGTATGTGTGTGCCAAGGTGAATTCAAATTTATTTGACAATATCTCAAGAGGGAAAACACCGCTGAGACCTTCGAAACAATTGAAATCTTTCAAGTTAGGAAAGAATTCAAGCTCAAAAGGGTTGACGCCAAGTTATTTGGCAAGGAGCTATTGAGAACTTCGACGGACGGTAGAGGCTTTAGGAGGGAGAAGCATTGATAGCCATGTGCCTTTGGATCCAGTAAACATGTAAGGAGGATATGGTCGAGAATCAGTCAACACTTGAAAGATCAGGAGAGATAGAGATTTGTCGATCTAGGAGAAGATCGAACTGTTGATTTCTTTCATGGGAAGGAGACCTCGAAAAATCGAGAATTGGGAATCTGGAGAACGGAGGAGACTAATTACCAAAGTCATGAAACACAAAGTCCCGATTCGCGAGAAAGGATCTGGACCGTTGAGTTACGGGAAATCTCAGACCATTGATCTGAGGTGATTGAAGTCGAGATTTCAGACATTGGAAGAGGGGAGGAGAGCCAATTCATGTGTTTGTGAATTGAGAAGTTCCGTAGCACTCGGAAGACTGGCCCCAAGTCATAGTGAAAGGTCATATTGACGAAGAATAGGAGAAGGAGCTAGCACTCGCTAGACCCCTAATTTGGAGTTCGGGAGTTCGGAAGGTGGAGAGTTGGGTTGACTCATATACAATTACCCAACATACAAAGTCAAGAAGTGCCTTTTGGTTAAGTGTGTGGTCACAACCAATGGTCATGTGGAGAAGGCTTGCACCCAGTGTTAATTCGTGCAGGAGGAGTTTTATAAATACCTGTGGATTGTTTCTCGAAGGCTTCAGTAGGGAATTGAAAAGATGTTTCATCTCAGTATTGTGAATGATCCTAGACTGGGAGGTCGCACAGCCCTTGGAGAGAAGGGGGTCTGCATCAAGTGGTATCAAAGCCTGAAAAAAAAACTTGAAGTTCTACTCAGTGTATAGGAACAGTTGAAGAGATGTCGTCGAGGGTACGTACAGGACAACCTATAGCAAACTGTGTTGTAGGAAGAGAAATGAGAGAGCTTCACACAAGGTTGGAAGCAATGGAAGCAATGAAAAGAAGAACACTTGTTGTCGAAGACGTCAGTGATGCAGAAAGTGAAGAAATAGAAGTTGAAGAAGCTGCAGGGGAAGATGTGGTTGAAGAACGCTTCTTGAAAGTTGTTGTGAATTTGGGAGCTAGAGAAAAGATGGACGTCCCAATGTATGAAGGTAACTTGGATGATGAAGAGATAATGGATGGGATAAGGTCCATGGACAAGTATTTTGACTATGAAGATGATGATGAAGGAAGGAAGGTGAGACATGTTGTCATCGGATTAAAGAGACATGTAGCACTGTGGTGGGATGAACTGCAAACAGAGAGGAGGAGTAAAGGCAAACATAAGATAAAGAATTGGGATAGGATGGTAGCCAAACTGAAGGCTAAATTCATACCTAAGGATTACCAGATAAATATGTTTAGAAAGTTGCAGAACCTGAGATAGAGGGGTATGACAGTGAAAGAGTATATAGAAGAATTTTATATACTGAATATTAGGACTAGACAAAGGGAGAAGGATGATGAAAAAGTTGCCAGGTATATAAATGGCTTTTGGTATGAAATCCAAGATGAGATTAGCATGATGACTATGAGGACAGTGGAAGATGCTTATTAGATTTCATTGAAGGTAGAAGAAAAGTTGGCCAGAAACCAGAGTCAGCGAAACAGAAGAAGAGGCTCAAATAGAGGTAATGGAATTGTCTATGATAAGGCACTGAAAAACAAGGATGAGATTGAGAAATCATATGGTCACTTTGAAAGAGGAGGAAGTTCCTGAAGAAGACCGTTTGGTGGGAGAAATGTTTTTCCTCAAGGAAGAGGAAGAATTAGAGGAGGTGGAGTTAAATGTTATGCCTTTGGAAATACAGGACACATGTCTTGGGAATGCCCCAAGAGGAAGAAAGAAGGAGGAGGAGAATCACACATTTCTGAATCCCAGAAGAATGTGGAAGCAGAAGCAGCAGAAGGAGGATGGAATCTTATGATGAGGAAAGTTCTTCTAAATCTAGAGAAGGAAATAGAAAGCTTAGTTTAGCGAACGAGGTTGTTCAGGACTACTTGTAAAACAAAGGACAAAGTTTGCAAAATGATTATAGATAGTGGGAGAACTGATAATTTAGTATCTACAGAAATGATGGAGAAACTAGAGCTAGATACAACTACACACCCAAGTCCATATAAAGTTTTGTGGTTGCAGAAAGGACATCAAGTAATGGTAAGTCAACAATGCAAAGTTGAATTTAAAATAGGAGGCTATAAAGATGAGATTCTGTGTGATGTAATTCCTATGGATGTTTGTCATATTTTTTTGGGAAGACCATGGCATTTTGATAGGAATGTCATTCATGATGGGAGGAAGAATACTTATACTCTAGAAAAAAATGGTAGAACCCACATGTTACGACCAATAGAAGAGAAGAAAGAAAAGGAAGAAGCCAGCACAAGAATGCTTCTCATGAGTGGGAAGGAACTCTTGAAGGATATCAAGAAAGATCAAGAAATGAAATTTGTTGTAGTGAGGAAGTCGAGAGTTATCCTTACAAATACTTCCATGAATGATTTACCTGAAGAAATCCAAGAATTGTTAGAGAATTTTGCTGACATAATAGTGGATGAGTTGCCTCACTCATTACCACCCATTAGGATTATTAGCCACCATATTGACTTGATCCCAAGAGCAAGTTTACCAAATAAAGTACTGTATAGGTTGACACCTTGAGAGAATGAAGAAGTTAAGAATCAATTTCAGGAGTTGTTGGATAAAGGTTTAGTCAAGGAAAGTCTAAGCCCATGTGCAATGCCAACTGTATTGAGTCCAAAGAAAGATGGGGGATGGAGAATGTGTACAGATTCCAGAGCCATCAACAAGATAACCATCAGGTATAAATTTCCTTTACCCAGGATGGATGATCTGATGGATTGTTTGAGTGGAGCAAGCTATTTTTAAAAAATAGACTTGAAGAGTGGATATCATCAGATAAGAATGAGAGAAGGAGATGAATAGAAAACAACATTCAAAACAAATGAAGGTTTGTTTGAATGGCTAGTCGTGCCATTTGGATTGACAATTGCTCCAGGAACATTTATGATGTTGATGAATGAAGTAATGAAGGAATTCATAGGTAAATTTGTTATTGTATATCTGGATGATATATTAGTTTTTAGCAAAATAGAGGAAGAACATTTAAAGCATTTGACATTAGTGATGAGGAGATTGCAGCAAGAAAAGTTGTTAATAAACTTGAAGAAAAGTTATTTTATGAAGACAGAGATCATATATTTGGGTTTTGTGATCTCTTCGAATGAATTAAAGATGGACCCAGAGAAGGTGAGAGCAATCAAAGAATGGTCGTCACCAAGGAGCATATTTGAGGTGAGAAGTTTCCATGGGTTAGCAAGTTTTTATAGAAAGTTTATCAGAAATTTTAGTGGTATATGTGCACCCATGATGGACACTATGAAGAAGAAACAAAAATATTTTAATTGGACAGAGGAGGCTGAGAAAATCTTCAAAGTGTTGAAAAAGAAGATAACAGAACAACCAATTTTGGTTTTACCTGATTTTGGAAAAACATTTCAGGTAAGATGTGATGCAAGTGGAATAGCTATTGGAGCAGTTTTGAGTCAAGATAATAGGCCAGCTGCTTATTTTAGTGAGAAGTTGAATGACACTAAGGAGAAATATTCTACATATGACAAGGAGTTTTATGCAGTGATTCAAGATTTGAAAAAATGGACACATTATTTAATTCCAAAAGAGTTTGTCTTATATAGTGATAATCAAGCTTTGCAATTTATTACAATTTATTACTGGGCAAGAGAAGTTGAATCAGAGGCATGCTAAGTGGGTAGAATTCATGCATAATTTTACTTTTTCCATTAAACATATTTCAGGAAGTGCTAATAAAGTTGCAGATGCTTTGAGCAGGAGAAGTTTGTTTGTACAGGAATTCCAAGGGAAGACCTTAGGATTTGAGCACCTTAAGGAAATGTACCAGGAAGATCCAGATTTTAAGGAGGCTTATGAAGCATATGGAAATCCTTTTTTGAGGGATAACAACTCATGGGAAGAATATTTGATCCAGGATGGATTTTTTTTTAAAGGAAGTCGAATGTGCATACCAAGATGCTCAATGAGAGATAATTTATTGAAAGAAAAACATAGTGGAGGTTTAGCTGGACATTTTGGTCATGGAAAAACATTTGCACAACTGAGTAGTTTGTATTATTGGCCAGGTATGAGGTAAAATGTGAAGAAATTTGTAGACCGATGTAAGATTTGTCAACATGCAAAATGAAAGATACAAAACACTGGTTTGTATCATCCATTGCCTATTCTAGAAAGGCCTTGGGATGCAATAAGTATGGATTTTCTATTGGGATTACCTAGAACCTAGAAGGGAAGTGATTCCATATTTTTTGTGGTCGACAGATTTTCTAAGATTGCACATTTCATACCATGCCAGAAGAAATATGATGCTACACACATAGCCAATGTGTTTTTCATAGAAGTTGTGAGATTACATGGATTGCCCAGAAGTATAGTCTCAGACAGGGACACTAAGTTTGTAGGACACTTTTGGAGGACTCTATGGAAGAGGCTTGGGAACTAATTTATCTTTTATTTCATCATATCACCCTTAGACAGACGGACAGACTAAAGTGGTGAACAAGAGTCTAGGAAATTTTTTAAGGAGTTTAGTCACTGAACAAGGTCGTCAGTGGGATCAGATTCTGGCACATGCATAATTTGCATTTAAAAATTCAGATAATAGAAGCACTGGAAAAATTCCATTTGAGATAGTATATGGAAGACAGCCAAGAGGGATTGCAGAATTGAGAGAGTTGAAACAAGATGAATTCAAGAGCGTTGGAGCAAAATATTTTGCTACAAAAATGCAAAGACTTCATGATCAAGTTAGGAGGCAGATATAGGATAATAATCAAAAGTATAAGGACAGAGTTGATCAGAAAAGAAGGGAAGTTCAATTTGAAGTGGGATATGAAGTTCTATCTCATTTGAGAAAGGAGAGGTTTCCCAAAGAAACATATAATAAGTTGAATATGAAGAATACAGGACCATGCAAGATCCTTAGAAAATTTGCAGCAAATGCTTATGAGATAGAGTTGTCGGACAATGTTGGAATATCACCGATATTCAAAGTTGCAGATTTGTATCCTTATAATAGAAATGACACAGGATAATTGGATGATCAGGAAGAGGTTCAATGGGAAGAACAGATGCCCATAGTAGAAAAACCTCAAATGGAGAAAATATTAGAACAGAGAGTTGGAAGGAAAACCAGAAGAAAGATGCATCCTGAATATTTGGTAAAGTGGAAGGATCACCCTGTGGAAAATTCAAGTTGGGTAACTCAACCTGATATTTTGAAGCATGGCAAGACAATGCGAGAACTCATGGACAGGAGTCCATGAATATTTTGGCCAGAGGAGTATGATGCAGGAGCATCGCTTTCAAATCAAGAAAAGTGAAGGTGGAAGCTAAGTCGACACCTTAGCGCATTGAAAAAACCAAACCCGACTCTTAACCAGCTTGGTAGCGGTGTGGAGATTTTGAATTTCAAATTAATTAAATTAGTGTATGTAAATTCAGGCCACCGTTCGAAATGACGAATCGAATGTAAATCCTTACACGACTGTAAAATATTACAAGTGTAGGATATTTTCCCTGATTAGTCATTAGGTTGCATTTAATTAAGTGAGTAGGTAACCGCTAGAGTAGAAGGTGATAGAACTTAGATAAGATAGAGAGGAGTCAACAAGCGATCTCGATTAGATAAGTTTTCATTGTATTGCTTGTAAAAGGACGGTACCTGTAATTACTATTTTTTTTCAAAAAAATGAATAGAACAGAGGAAATTTATCCAATGGTACTGTGTTGATACTTTTTCATAGTTTCACTGTTATGATGAGTTTGTGAATGTATGAAGTTCATGGTGAATGAGTAATTGAATAAGTCTCTAAGTATTTATCTTCTGTAATTTATGCAAGGAGTGCATAACGAACGCAAGGAGTGCGTGTGAGAGATTATTTTTCGACTCGAAGCTCAAAAGAGATAGCGTGGGGCTTTTCTATGCAGAGTGTGCATATTAAGCACAAGGAGTACGCATAGAGGTGAACTTATTCTAAGTTCAAAAGCTCAGAAGGTCAAGCACAGAGTGTGCCAGGAGGGCATTAGAAAGTCTTTTGAAAGATGCAGAAGGGTTGAATCCCTTGGAGACTAAGTAAGTTAAAAGCTCATGGAGGAATAGCTCAAGTTTGCATGCAGAAGCGTAAGTGTGTGCCAAGGTGAAGTCAAATTTCATTGACAAAATCTCAAGAGGGAAAACACCGTTGAGACCTTCGAAACAATTGAAATCTTTCAAGTCATGAAAGAATTCAATCTCAAAAGGGTTGACACCAAGTTATTTGACAAGGAGCTATTGATGACTTGGACGGACAGTAGAGACTCTTGAAGGGAGAAGCGTCGATAGTCCTGTGTCGTCGGATCCAGTAAACCTGTAAGGAGGATAAGGGCAAGAATCAGTCAACACTTGAAAGCTCAGGAGAGATAGAGAGTCGTCGATCTAGGAGAAGATCAAACTGTTGATTTCTTTCGTGGGAAGGAGACCTCAGGAAATCAAGAATCGAGAATCTGGAGAACGGAGGAGACTAATTACCAAAGTCACGAAACGTGAAATCTCGATTCGCGAGAAAGGATCTGGACCATTGAATCACGGGAAATCTCATACCGTTGATCTAAGGTGATTGAAGTCAAGAGTTCGGACTTCGGAAGAGGGGAGGAGAGCCAATTCACGAGTTCGCAAATTGCAAAGTCTCGTAGCGCTCGGAAGAGTGGCCCCGGGTCATAGCGAAAGGTCATATTGACGAAGAATAGGAGAAGGAGCTAGCGCTCGCTAGACCCATAATTTGGAGTTCGGGAGTTCATAAGGCGGAGATTCGGGTTGAATCATATACAATTACCCGACATGCGAAGTCATGAAGTGCCTTTTTGTTACGCACGTGGTCACAGCCAGTGGTCACATGGAGAAGGCTTGCACCCAGTGTTAATTCATGCAAAAGGAGTTTTATAAAGACCTGTGGATTGTTTCTCAGAGGTTCCAGTAGGGAATCGAAGAGTTGTTTCAGCTCAGTATTGTGAACGATCCTAGACCGGGAGGTTGTGCAGCCCTTGGAGAGAAGGGGGGTTTGCATCATCTTCCTTTGTCCAATCCATGTTGTTTATATTAACAGGGGCATCATTATGATGCTCATTAGGTTTATCCAAAGCTTTCCCCTGATATTTCCCAAGACTTAGTTCACTGTATCCCTCTATGGCCTTTAGTTTCTTGATTTTCTGAGTGGTTATCTTAATGAGTTCTGAAACAGGTACCAAAACCTTTGCATTGGATATCCAACTACCCAAATCAACACTTAAATATGTAACTGGAGGAGTAGATGCTTTAGGAATGATTTGATTTTATTTACTGGCATTCTCATTCCCTTTTCTCTGATAAGTTACTCCCTTATACTTTGTCATCTCTAATATTTGGTCTGGTGTAGGATTTTTCCCATATAACCTGGTCACATTGTCAACCTTTTCACTTGATTCCTTATTTTGTTTCCATTTATTATCTGTGACTTTGTGAGTTTTTCCTACATTGTTGATAAAATCATATCTTCTAGAACTTCCAACAGAGTTGCTTGTCTTAGGACTCCTTTCTCATTCGCTTGACAAAACACTGGGCAAGAAAATTCTTCAATAAAATATTCACAACCTCGGCAAAATGTAGGGGCTTTATCATTGACCATTTTTTTTATTCTAATTGATTAGGTTGTCTTTGATCTTGAGGAGGACCCCTTTTTTGCCACTTCTCATTGTTTTTCCTAGGTTGGAACCTATTGGCATTATTTATTTCCATGGAAATTAATCGTTTTTTCATTACATTCAGTTGGGAATCATGATTAGATTACATGGCTTTGATCATTTCAATTAATTCTTTAATGGGATCTGCTGAAGAAGACTTATTGTCTGATGCTACTGCTTTGTCTTTACACTCTAACTACTTAGAAGAATTACCCCTTGTGAAACCTGGAAATTTGGACTTTCCAGATGCTTGCATATTTTTTTCAATCTTGTTTTCCATCTCTTGAGATATTTTGAAACTGGTGGGTTCCTTATCTCTTAACTGATATCTCATTTCACCACCAAAGGCCTCAATATAATAAATTAATATGGCATTATCAAGAGGCTTGATATCTGTATGCAAGCTTGAAACCAAGTCATTAAAATTCTTGTTAAATTCCTCCATAGTTTCATTTTCATTTTTCTTTATAGTATTGAGTGCAACTAACAAATGGCAATGATCTCTTTTCTACCCCCATCTTTCTGTGAAGGCATCTAAAAGATCTTTAAGTGTTTTAAACTTTTTATCTGCACAATATTCATACAAGTCAAAAGCATCTTCTTCTAAGGACAAAACAAATAACTTCATTTGAACATCCTCATAGTCATGTGCATCACACCATTTATTAATACATCTCATAAAAGACTTAATATGAGATTTAGCATTAACAACATTATTCCCTTGAAAACTAGGTAACTTTTTAATTACTTTTTCTGGGATTGCACGAGGATAACCATTTATATTTGAAAAATCACAAGGATCATATATAGCCATTTCTAAACTAATACTATTATTAGAAAAAGGCAAGTGAATATCAGAAATGGACTCGAATCCTAAATGATTAAGGATTCTACGAGAAGAAGCTTTGGATAACCTCCTCCTATAAACCTGTTCAGGTTCGGGTATGAAGCCAACTAAGCCTTTTGAATTTCTTCTTGTATAATACTTAATCAAATTGGAATTTAGTGGATTCGCCAGATGATCGAGTCTATTTGTGATAAACAACAAGCATAAAAAAAAAAAAAAAAGTAAAACAAAAGGAAAACAAAGGTCATATTCCAGGAATAGAAATATTTATCCCTGGAAACGATGCCAAATAATGTCACCGCCTTTATACACACCTTGGGAACGTTGAATAAATATTCAATTCACTTGGTGTGTCCTTCAGGGCAAGTCTCGAGTCAAGGTGTTGTCACTCAACTCCTCTGTCTAGTCCAACTCCTAGCGAATCCAAGGGGGTAGTCCCTAAATAAAATATACTAAGGCTTGAACTAATATAAGTGCAAGAAATAAAGTCTAGGAGTTTATTGCAACAAAGAAAATATAACGATAAGTAAATCTACACTAGTGTCATATATCATGCATCCATTCACTACAAATTCTTATAGATAAGGCATTCAATCAAAGAGATACTTGCATAAAATATAATCAAAGGATACATATACTTGCAAGTAAATAACCATAAGAAAAAAAGATACTTCAAGATAAAATGGAAATGCTTTGAAGAAAATATAAGTACTTGAAGTAAATGGATTTAAAAGTAAATAATGAGACCAGTCCCAAGTATTGTGAAATGTGTAATGTTTTTGAAAATGTAGATTTCCTTGTGAAAATGTCCTTGAAAAATTTAGAGTTGATTAATGAGATTAATTTATTTCTTGTGTGAAATTGTATTGAAAGAAATGAAATCCAATCTAAGATGTGGCCTCTAGAGAGGTTATCCTTTTAGTATGGAAATTTCTGGAGAGCTTGCAGAAATCCAAATGGCTTCACCAACAAACTCAATGAAGGTGTCGAAGGTCCAACATAGAGGGGAACAAGCTTGGGGTATTTTGTCTGACTTCACACACTCCCTTTATGCATTTTTCCACCCCAAGCAATAGCTTCCTTTGAGATTGTCCTAATTATACTACTCCACACTGACTAGCCTTGGTTTTGTATGAACTTGCTTCCAAATATAGAGACTAAGCTCACAAAGGAAGGGCCAGGAACACTACTAGGGGGAGCTAAGCGGAAAGGTTTATTTTGCAGTAAAATAAAAAATGAAATTAAAATGCGAAAAAAGTAAATGTTTTCTAATTAAACCAAGTCCACATTGACCAACCTCTTTTCAGAGGAGCTCAGGGGACGGGTTTATTTGCAAGAAATTGAAAATGGCAATAAAATAAATGTTTTCTAATTACTAATTCTACACTGTCCAGCCTCTTTTCAGAGGAGCTGAGGGGACTAGTTTATTTGCCAACAAAAAAAAAAAAAAAGAAGTAAAAAATTGCAAAACAAAAATATAATCTAGTAATTAAAATTTACTTCCAATATTGAAAACTAAGCTAAATGTGATTATTGTTGTTGTGTTTATTTTATCTTTGTTTAGATGAATATCAATGACTAAAATGAAAGAAATTGAGCAAAACACACAACCAGACCACCCCCACACAACCAGACCACCCCCTAGGGGGAAACAAAAATGGGGCGTTGTGTAGCCCACTCTTTTATTGCTTTGATTACAATGGTCTCTCTTTGGGAGACTTTGGATCCTTATAGAAGTGGATCAATGAAGTTTACAATATTTTACAATGGTTTTAAGAGGTACAAGGTACTTCTGGGGGTCCCAGAAGCTCCTAATCCGAAAAACTTTGGCAGAATTTCCCCTTGTTTATTCGCAAACATGCACAAAATAGAAATCAAACCAATACAAAATATGCCCAAAAACACTTTAAGAGTGTCTTGGGATGTTAGTATGAAAAACCAAAAAAACTCTAAGTTAATTCTACAAAATTTAGCAAAAAGAAACTAAGGAAATCAAGCTAGAAAGCTTGTTTCCTTAGGATCTTTTGATGATGTTTTAAAGAAGCAAATTAGAAGCACTTAAATGCCAAATTTTTACAATGAAATCACTTAGAAAAATACTACCTTTTATCCCTTAAAAATTTTAGAGAAAAACTTGATAAAAGAAGCTCTTTTCCTATACTAGATCTAGACTTTTAGATTGAAGCTTTGAGTAAAAATCAGATCTAGTTTATCTTATGCATGCATAATAGAAACTAAGGATTTAGAGTTAAAAATAAGATCCAAATGCTTGCATATAAAATTTAAATTAACCAAGAAATTAGAAATTTTATTGAAGGAGAAAGAGAAAAAGCTTGTGCTTGGAATATCTTTGGGAAATGGAGTCCTTCTTTGGTGGAATGAGGGATCTTATTCAAATGTCTTAGAGGAATGGAAGATTCAATATATACCATCCAAATCTCCAAGTGAGGCTTCAATTGTTTCATCCACTTACAAGTAAAATGGGTTAGGAAAGGGTATCACCTACAAAAGAGACCTCAACACAAAATTGGTTAAACCAAACAAATAATGCATATATAATATCTTGAATAGATAGATACTAAGATTAATAATCAAGCTAGATTAGAAATCCTATACTAATGATTAATAGTACTCCTATAAGGCCAATTTAAAACAAAATACAATAACAAGTGCAATAGAACAATGTCACGTCATAAGCACATGCATCCACACACTATCCAAGCCACCAATTTGACCTCCAAAGTCTTCTTTATTCCAATATGAAAGAGTATTACAATATTACATCAACAAGAATCGAATCCCAAGCTCCAACTAAACCAATGAGGAGGGTTATACCTTGCTTTATATCAATTTGGGTGACAATTCCCAAGCTGGGGTGCAAGCCAAGTGGAAGAGGGTGCATAGCTAAGTGAGGACGAGTGGCAATTGAAAGGGAGTTCTTTTGGACACATCTCCATGTGAGGTATGAGTTAAATCCACATCAAAAGAGCACATGGGAAAGGGGAAGTCACCACTTTTAAAGGGTATGTGTAGAGGGCAAGTCATCCCTCTTGGGATTGACGCCCCTCCTCCTAAATGTTCCACACATGCTAAGAGAGGGCGAGTCCCAATCTTGGGATCTCCACCCTTGTACAACTCATCACCTAACTCACCTTTCACTTAAGAAAGGTACCACCACTTCACTTCACTCAAGACACAAGGAAAACATGTTTAAGACATGTTTCCTAAATAATAGGCTTGCTGATTTTATTTGATTTTTTGCCTTTTATTTGTCTTATTGTGAGAGAAATTGGTTTTGAGTGATTAAAATCACTTATTTTCAGTCACAAAGAGGATACTTAGGTAAAGTGGGTATTCTTAGTCCAAAAATGAATACCCCTAAGGCATATAATGCCTCCTAATACCACTTTATTAACTTATTGACCAATTACAATTAAAAAATCTCGTTTTTGCGGGAAATTTTTTATTGACTCAAAACTTAAAAAAAAAAACTATGGGGCACTTAGCACATTTCCATAAGACTCTAGGAGGATGATTAGTATGGTAATATACATTAGACACTAGGCTTAGAAGACCAATATAAGGCCTAACCATGAGTTACATACTCCAGCTTTGGAGGAATTGAGTGAAAAAAATCGAAAATTCTAAATTGCTAAAAAGAAAAATATAATTAACAAGTAAAAAAAACACTCTAGAGTAATGCACACATGTTTAGGTCTTAGGAGGCTAATCCTTTTACAATTTCAACATAATAATTCATATTATTACAATTCCCCACAGGGTTGGAAATGCGAAAAAAAGGTGTTCAAAATTGACCGACTGGACTTCTAAACTCTGAATTTGAACATGTGAATGTTCAATATTTGGCAGCTCAACTACAAGTTTGTCCTAGTGCAACTTGGTGGATAATGTACACCATCACTGCTCTCGTGGAATCTATGCTCTCTTCTCTCGCTTTTTTAATTTTCCCAACATCAGGAGAGGGAAATACTTCTAGAAATACCTCCATGCCAAGAGTTCCTACCTCTCCATACTTGTTGGAACTTGGGCCATCTCCATTTTCTAGGAAGGATCCATCCTCAGAGTTGGAAAGAGCCTCATATCTGTTGTTACTAGTCATAGGGTATTTTCTTCCCATCTCCACACTTGGAGGGGGAACCATGGAGGACCCCAAACCCGAGACTAGGGGTTGAGTAGTGACTAGTTGATTCTTCTCATGCTAGAGTTGAACTCCTTATTTGGCTACCTATCACATTTTTTTGGGAAGTTTCCATTGATCATTAGGCTCTAGAAAGGGTTATACAGGAATTTCTTTTGGGAAAAAAAATTCAAAGTTTTTGTACTCTTGTAAATATTTACATTTGAAGGGGAATTGCTCATAATCCATAGGTTTCAAATACATCCAGTTGTCTAGGGTTAGTTGAACTACTTCGGGTAGTCCTTTCTCTAGGTCAACTTCAAGAAAGATGCAGGCATAGGCTTGCATTTCATCATAGGGTTCTACACAATGTGTATATTTACCCAAAGTATTACCTATTTTTTGGATGGTGTTGTCGTTCAAGCAGTGCAGAGATATGTACAATAATCGCACCTAGACTGGAACCACCAAAAATATGTCATTTTCCAGGGCTGAAATTGGGATTCCACCGATTGAGATACTTATCTAAAGTTCCCATGAAGTAAGGCCCACTGCAGAAGATTAAGTATTTGTCTTCTTTCCCTTCAAACAGGAAAGATAAAAACTACCTCCCACAAAATGAAAGAGAGAGTTGTCCCTTTATTATGGGTTTCTAGTTTTTGTCTACCCAAATAGATATTTCATGCAGAGATGGCCAAATCCAAGTGAACTGTTTGATCAAGCCATTCTCAGTGAGCCGCGGAGCCAAGTTGCGCGAGTTCGAAGGGTGAACTAGGAGTTGTGGGATTGCATCGAGTTTTTTCACAAACGTGGAGGGAGTCGGCTTAACAAAATTGCTTCTAGAAGCTACCAAGGAGCAGAAGGTGGTGATGTCAGGGGAGGGATTCGACTCGCTCACTCCATAGGTTGAATCCATGGTGAAAAACCAAGTGGTGATCTAGGGTTTATAGCAGAGGACACGTAGACTAATTTTCCATTTGTTGTTAGGCTTGTGAAGTGAAGTAATTGTTTTTTTTTATGGGCCCCAATTTTGGAACACTTTTTGACCATCTTTTACCTTTTTTCCCATACTATACCTTTACATCATCCATTTTGTTTATTGGACTAGAACTAAAAGGCAATGAGGTATACTTGATTGTATTTTTTTGTTTTCATTTGATTTATGTTAATCTAAGATGGGGTGATGGATTACATAGATTTTTTTTGTTTTTTTCAAGTGTTAATAAAGGTCATAAGAGTATTTTGCATAACCTCATAGATTTCTACAAATCCCTATAGGCCACTACAAAATTGAGCAGTAGGATTTGGATCATAATAGTTATAAGTATGGAAGGTCTTATGTTGCAGAACCATGGGAATAATTCTTTTGAATACTACTATAAAACATATTTTTTTCTCCTCTTGAGCATGGTCGAGATGGTGACAAGTGGTGATGTCAAATAATAAAAGGAGAAGTCTTAGTAATCCTACATTACACCACTTATCATTTCATTTTCCTAAACTTAAGAAAAGACAAAATTTGTGAAACCAACTTGAGAATCTTTGATTCTCGAATTGGTTTGAACTAAGCATTCTCTTTTTATGTTGTTATGATCAGTCAAACTTGCTTTAGTCCTTATGTAATGGTTATTTGCTTAGTCTCATTATAAATAGTTGTTTTCATCCCCATAGAGGGGGTTATTTAGATTGCAATGACACACATGTTCATATCTTTAGAACAACATTATGATTTAATACAGAATTAGATCAGTTCTATCCATCTTCATGTATTATTTGTGAGTAATGATTTACCATGTATGATCATTGAACATTCCATAATTAGTCAAAGAGACTAAACACCTCTAGTATTTCGAGGCAGGGACCACTCAGATAGAGTAGTTGCATTGTTGAACCCTCATTCCTTTATTTATTTAGTAGATGTAATTTTTATGTTGTGTTTAATAATTGGTTCTATAATTTTCTTGATAAAACATAGGATTCATTTGGAGTTGGTAGAAGCCTGGATTTACTTCTATGATTAAGAGGAATTTATTATGTTTTCATGATAAATTCCTTTATAGTTTTTTCCTTTAAATTTCTACAAGTGTGAATCCCTTTTAAATATTCAATTTCACTTCATAAAATCATCATAGAAACTCAGGGAACAAGACATGTTGTGTGCACAAAGAGTGCATGATACCTTGCAATCATTCTAAACCTTAAATTGATATAATTCAATGTACATGTAGTTTGATCATATCCTATGCAATAGAAGGTTCATTAAAAAATATTGTCATTTTTGGCAACCTTGCCAGGGATATATCAAAGGTATAGTAGGCTCTTTGCACTAGTTTTAGGATGCATTGTAGGGAATCAACAAGAGAAAGGTCAACATCCTCCTTGATAGGTTCCATATGTAGTGTTATGCATTGTAAGAACTAGATCATTATAGAGTGCATGAGTCAAAAAAATTATCCAAGAGAATGCAATAGTTGGATAGAAAATGATGATAGTGATAACGAGGGAATGAAACAATTTCTTACCATTGAATAAGACCTTTCCTTTTGGGATGAAATTGAAGATGATTTGATAAAAAAAATCATGTATAATATGTACTCACCTCAATGACCAAGCAACCAATTTTTTGGACACATTATGAACCAACAAATTTACGAAAATTGTTCATTCGCTATGTTATCTTTGAAATTAGACTCCATGCCTTATCTCGTTTCCTCTACAAATGAATCTTCAAATCAAAAGGTGTCTAAATCTCTAAGTATGCCAATAGAAATTCACCTAGTTAAAACATTGAATATTAATTATACCTTTGAGACTCTTCTATAGGAGTATTTGATTCGATTGTTACAAAAAATAAAAATGTGTTTTCCTGGGAATATACAAATATAAAGGGAATTCATCCTAACATAT
>JASDQU010101087.1:180048-210424 GCA_032191745.1 Picea mariana
TATATATATATATATATATATATATATATATATATATATATATATATATTATTTGGAATAGGTTGGAAGAGATAAAAATACCTCTCGAGTTGAGGGTTGCTGCAATAAGGATGTATGATAATGTTATTGCTAAGTTTAAAAACATTGAGGGCTGGTCAAAAGAGATTAACTGCAATATTAGAGTCAAACAAGGTTGTCCCTTGTCCCCTACCTTCTTTGGCATATACATTGACAAGTTAGAAGATTGCTTGGAAAAAGCAGGTTGTGTCGGCCCTACTCTCACTGGTATAGTCATCAATATTCTTCTTTATGTCGATGATATCGTTCTTATGGCAAGGAGTCCCCATGATCTTGAAATCCAACTAAGAATCCTCAAGGATTTTTTCTCCAATATGGGTATGACTGTTAATAATGATAAGACTAAGGTCGTGATTATTAAATCCAATAAGATAGACTATCATACTGATGCAGGAGAATCGCTCCATCTCAGCACACGCTAGCTAACTAACATGTGTGGTGCGCATTCAAGGAAGGAGAGGCACCACCCTCTCATTTTTTCCTCGAGAATCCAAGGCATGATCTAGGCATTGATTGAAGACAAGTTGGAGGAACCAGATCGTGCTTTCGCACAAGCTGGAGATAAGGTCGCCATTAATAGGCTGACAACAGAAGGGATCTACATCTGATTTGGAGCAGATTTCCATCATTGTAATCTGTCCATTTGATAGGTGTTTGAACGGTGATTTGACACCACTAATTTAGCTTGTGAGGGAAGATCATAGAGCCCCTCTTGTATAAATCTTTGGATCATTTTCCAATTAGAAGGTTGGTAGATGTTGGTTAGATGATTAGGTGGCGAACTGTTAGACAGTTTGAATAAATTGGGTTGTAGGGGGATAAAACTCAGAGGGGCGAGACTTAGTTGTGGCTCGGACTCCACCATTAATAGAAAACAACAATTTTTCTTGTTTTATATTTTTGTTCAATGGATGTTGTGTTAGGAATGTCTTTTACATGTTTGTGAATTGCAGATGAATGTTAGAAATCATCTGCAAGGATAGAGATGCATTTTTCTATCTGAGAGTGTGTTGAGTTAATTATGGTTCTCTAGGCTAAGTGCAAGTAGTGTGCGAAAGAGTAGGGAAACTCTGTGAACTGACACAAGGAGTGTGTATATGAACTCAGTGGATTCAGAAGAGAAGCTGTTAGGAGGGCACACCAGATTTATTCACAGACTTAGGGAGAAATTTCAAGGTGGTTAAGTCCCTTGAAAAGAAAGACTGTGTGGAGAGAAGCACAGTCCATAGTTACTGAACACTCTGAAACACTCTACCAGGAGGGCATTGAGCTTGCGTGAGCATACCCAGGAACTACACAACTGAAGGTGTAGAGGAGTCCTAGAATTGCTGAACATTCTGGTGAAGGAAGGCTTTGCAAGAAGTGCATCGACAAAGGAAAGGAGATGCCTTAAACCTTTCCATGATGTCAAGGGAGAATTCGTCGAAGAACTTAGACAAGCATAAGGAGTGCGCCTAAGGTGTTGCGAATTCTCCTTATAAGCTCAGGAGGAAGGGTGAGAAGTTGTTAGGAGGGCACGAGAAGCTCACAGAGGAACTTGGAACCTTGAAGGTTTTCAAGCCAAGCAAATTCCCAGGATAGTTGCACAAATTTTTGTAAGGAGTGCAGGAAGGCCTTCGAGAACAGCCTAAGTCTCGAAGGGAGAAATTACACTAAGTGTGAAAAGGAGTCGAGGACTTGTTGAAGTCCAGAATATAGAGAAGGCACTCATGGTCGAGGAGAAGACAGGTGGTCGAAGATCGAAAAGTTTGGAAGGAGAAGCTTCAGAAGGTTTGTTGGGAGCAAGCATAGGATCCTCGTGAAGTCACAAAGAGAGATTTCAAATCCAGGCCATTGGATCTAGAAGGACGCGTGGAAAGGGATCAGCGCATCATTAATTCACGATCGGAGGAAGCAAATCGCAATAAGGGAGGACTCGCGAAGTTTGAACTCGTGATTCGATCACAGTCGTTGATCGCGAGAAGAACGAGGACCGTAGATCTGGTCCTGAAACATTCGTCGATTTGGAAATCGAGAAAAGGGAGAAAGAAACTCGTGAAAGTCCCGAAGCGTGGGGTCGTGAAGGAAGCTGGCCCATGGTCGTAGTTTGTGGTCATACCAGAGAGAAGGTCTAGCACGGGGATCTAGCAATGTTGGCATAAGAGTTAGAAGCACTAAGGAGAGGGTCCACAGGTGCCGAGGAAGTAAAAAAGGGGGACCTGTGTCAAGTTGAAAATTGTTCCATCAGGAGCCCGACGAATCATTCGGCACGATGACTTGAACGATATTAGATCGGGAGGTCATGCCAGCCCAAAGGAGGGAAGGAGGTTGTCACCAAGAGTGATA
This sequence comes from Picea mariana, assembly GCA_032191745.1. Classification (NCBI taxonomy): domain Eukaryota; kingdom Viridiplantae; phylum Streptophyta; class Pinopsida; order Pinales; family Pinaceae; genus Picea; species Picea mariana. The sequence goes on from JASDQU010101087.1 coordinate 182,452, forward strand.
TTAGAGCTTGATTTCGCTTCAAGACAGTAGGTGAAGGGGGAGACAGAGCTTGATTTCTCTCAGCAGAGAGAAAGAGACAAAGGAGCCGGTGCAGAATCAATTTCTGTAAGCCAGGAAGATAGGGTGTGATGCTCTGTTGGAGTTGTTGCAAGGCGTGCAGTAGATGATAAAGAAACTAGGTAGGTTGTAGACAAAGTGAGATGGCCATTGACAGTCATAAGCATGGTCGAGGGGAAGTCCACTCACAGAAGAGAAGAGCAGAGATGGACAAGGAGCTCGATGAAATTCAAGCACAGATGGAGAAGCTAGCATTCAAGATGCAGCAGGAGTCAAGGGCACATTGGAGATACGAATGGCCTTTGAAGAGGACAGCCAGATGGCCTGTTCAGAATTTGTTGGCCAGAAGGCAGTAATAGGTGTTAAAGAGGTGGCTGAGGCATGTTGAAAACCTTAGTCATAAGGGAAAGAGATCTGGCAAGATTCTCATAGATTGCCAGGTGGGAGATGAGAAGGGATCAGTGGATCTTGTAAAATGACAGGTGGGAAGAGGAGACGTACCATATTTCCAGGTGGGAAGAGGAGACATCCCAGATTGCTAGGTGGGAAAGGGAGAGGAGGTGAGCTCAGCTAAGAGTTCATTAACAGGTGAGGAGGTAGAAGAAAAACCTCACTCAGATGGAGATTCATGCAGAACAGTGAGCCACGTGAGTGAAGATGATGACAAGTTAGAAACTTTCATCACAACAAAGGAGAAGGGTCAGAGGAACATTCTGATCATTGGAGGAGTCGAGATATTCCTACCAAGCAGTCGAGGAGAGGCTAGCATAGATGTTGTGGATGTGACAGGGATATAGCAAGCAGAGACTTTCAAGGAGGAGAAGGAATGGATGTTGATGTCTATCCCGACATAAGGAGAAGAGCATTCAGCAGAATCGCTCAACGTTTTCAGCCAGGAAGATGAACAGGAGATGACTACAGCATTGGAGTCTGCAGCAAAAGAAGAAGCATATAGCATAGACTTTGTTGATCTGTGTGAAGAATTTGAATCTCTTGAGAGGAGAGTGGAAGTGCAAGGTATACACATCCAACAGGCTAATTTGGAAGCAGATGAAAGACCACACCAGCATGAGGAGCCGCTGGAAGAAGATGGAATGGGAACAGTCGAAGGAATGACAAGAGAGAATTTGTCAGGAGAAGTGGTGGCTGAGCAACAGTTCAGTGATGAGGAGCTTGCAGGAGTGAAGATTACAGCAGAGTGGCAAGCTAAATCCATAAGGGAAGAAGATATATTGGGAAGCCAGTGTGAATTTCCCAATGACAAGGAGGGAGTGCAGCGAGCTAGTCCGCAACAGAAGAACCAACTGATAGAGCAGATGGACAAGGTGATCGAGGAGATAAGGAAGCTGATGTTGGAGTCGGTAGAGGAATCGGTCAGNTGATGAGGAGCTTGCAGGAGTGAAGATTACAGCAGAGTGGCAAGCTAAATCCATAAGGGAAGAAGATATATTGGGAAGCCAGTGTGAATTTCCCAATGACAAGGAGGGAGTGCGGCGAGCTAGTCCGCAACAGAAGAACCAACTGATAGAGCAGATGGACAAGGTGATCGAGGAGATAAGGAAGCTGATGTTGGAGTCGGTAGAGGAATCGGTCAGTAAGAGAAATCTGGATGACAGGAACCTGCACGAGCAGCGGGGAAGATGTCGGAATAGAAGCAGAAGCGGAGCAGAGGAGCCGAGAGATGGCTCCAGAAGAAAGTTTCGGATCCAGGTGGATTTCAACCATGTTGGAAAGCTCATGAGTAGGAGCTCGTGAATTTTTCCACTGTGGAGTATGATGCAGGAGCATCGCTCCATCTCAACACGCGCCAGCTAATTAACACGCGTGGTGCGCATTCAAGGAAGGAGAGGCACCACCCTCTCATTTTTGCCTTGAGAATCCAAGGCGTGATCCAGGCATTGATTGAAGACATATGGAGGAGCCAGATCGTGCTTTTGTACAAGTTGGAGATAAGTTCACCATTAATAGGATAATGGCAGAAGGGATCTGCATCAGATTTTGAGCAGATTTCCATCATTGTAATCTGTTCATTTGATAGGTGTTTGAACGGTGATTTGACACCACTAATTTAGCTTGCGAGGGAAGCTCATAGAGCCCCTCTTGTATAAATATTTGGATCATTTTCCAATTAGAAGGTTGGTAGATGTTGGTTAGGTGATTAGGTGGCGAACTGTTAGATAGTATGGATAAATCGGGTTGTAGGGGGATAAATCTCAGAGAGCCAAGACTCAGTTCTAGCTCGGACTCCACCATTGTAATTTGGCATTCCACCATTAATAGAAAATGACAGTTTTTCCTGTTTTATCTTTTTGTTCAATGGATGTTGTGTTATGAATGTCTTTTACATGTTTGTGAATTGTAGATGAATGTTAGAAATCGTCTGCAGGGATAGAGATACAATTTTCTATCCGAGAGTGTGTTGAGTTAAGTCTGGTTCTCTAGGCTAAGTGCAAGGAGTGCGCAACAGAGTAGGGAAACTCAATGAGCCGATGCAAGGAGTGCATATCTGAACTCAGTGGAGTCAGAAGAGAAGCTGTCAGGAGGGCACGCCAGATTTATTCACTGACTCAGGGAGGAATTTCAAGGTGGTTAAGTCCCTTGAAAAGAAAGTCTGTGTGGAAAGAAGCGTAGTCCAGAGTTACTGAACACTCTGCCAGGAGGGCATTGAGCTTGTGTGAGCATACCCATAAACTACATGAATGAAGGTGTAGAGGAGTCCCAGAATAGTTGAACATTCTGGTGAAGGAAGGCTTTGCAAGAAGTGCATCGACAAAGGAAAGGAGATGCCTTAAACCTTTCCACAAGGCTGAGGGAGAAGTCGTCAAAGAACTGAGCCAAGCGCAAGGAGTGCACCTAAGGTGTTGCGAATTTGCTTTATAAGCTTAGGATGAAGGGCGAGAATCTTCCAGGAGGGCATGAGAAGCTCGCAGAGGAACTTGGAACCTCGAAGGTTTTCAAGTCGAGCAAAGTCGTAGGAGAGTTGCACAGATTTCTGCAAGGAGTGCAGGAAGGCCTTCGAGAACAACCAAAATATCGAAGGGAGAAATTACGCTAAGTGTGAAAAGGAGTCGTGGACTTGCCAAAGTCTAGAAGATAGAGAAGTCATTCATGGTCGAGGAGAAGACAGGTGGCCGAAGATCGAGAAGTTTGGGAGGAGGAGCTTCAGAAGGTTTGATGGGAGCAAGCGTAGGATCTTCGCGAAGTCACGAAGAGTGATTTCAAATCCAGGTCGTTGGATCTGGAAGGATGTGTGACAAGGGATCAACGCGTCGTTGATTCATGATCAGAGGAAGCAAATTGAGAGAAGGGAGGACTCACAAAGTCTGAACTCACGATTCGATCACAGTCATTGATCACAAGAATAACGAGGACTGTAGATCTGATCCCGAAGCATTCGCCCATTCAAAAATCAGGGAAAGGGAGAAAGCAACTCGCGAAAGTCTCGAAGCGTGGGGTCACGAAGGAAGCTGGCCCACGATCATAGTCTGTGGTCATACCAGAGAGAAGTTCTAGCATGGGGAGCTAGCAGCGTTGGCATAAGAGTTAGAAGCGCTAAGGAGAGGGTTTGCAGGTGCCACATAGCAGGTGCCGAGGAAGTAAAAAAGGGGGACCTGTGTCAAGTTAAAAATGGTTCCATCAGGAGCTCGACGAGTCATTCAACCCGACAACTTGAACGATCCTAGTCCGGGAGGTCATTCCAACCTAAAGGAGGGAAGGGGGTTGTCGCCACATACCTTCGTATATGAAAAAAACAACTTGGAGGAAGTGACTTCATACAAATATCTTAGAATTGATATTCACCACAAGCTCAATTGGAATTATAGCATTGAGAAAAGGATTATTGGGAGATGGAAATCTTATTATGGGCTTGAAAACAATTGTAAATTTGTTGATCTTTGGAGTTGGGATAAGAAGAAACTCCTCTTTGAGACTCTTGTTACACCTGCTATTCTTTATGGATGCGAAGTCTGGGGATGTAGTATCTCTCATGAATCCTAGAGAAAGATAGAGAAAATACAAAATAATTTTATAACCTATAATCTCAAAATTAAAGGAAATACGCCCTATCCCATCCTCCTCTTAGAAACAAGTCTCTCCCCCATTGAGAGCATGGCTATGACTAGATACCTAATGTATAAGAACAAGTTAAACAGCATGGAAGACAACAGGCTTCCTAAAATTGCTACAAAATCGAGTCATGACCACCATCAACTCAAGCGAGGATGGCATAAAGATGCCCAATCTTGGATAAACTATTGGGGAATCATAAAAGACACAAAATTTAAGGAGAAAATGTGGTGTGATAAAGAGTTAGAGGAAAAAAGAAAATTAAGGTATTATAAGGATGTAATCAACCCTAATCTAAAAGATCAAAATTATCTATTTGTTTTGCCAAGTGTAAAGAAAAAGAAAAGCATTTCTAAGATAAGAACAAATTCTCACGAGCTTCATAGTGAAACTGGGCATAGGTCATTTCCTAAAACGCCATGGGATGAAATAGTGTGTCACCTTTGTGACACTAAGAAGGTTGAAGATGAAAATCACTTTCTCTTAGATTGTCCAGCCTATACACATATTAGATCTCATTTTCAAAATATTTTTCACACTACCAACCTTCCTGACCTCTTAACTCAACAAAAGTATGGTGATCTTGGAAATGTTCTCTTAATGATTTTCGAACACAGAAACAAAATTCTAAATAATCTCAAGTAATCACTTACCCTCTTAAGGTCCGATAGACCAATTCGGTCTTAGTGGACGTTAATCATCATCATCATCATCATATATATATATCAAAGAAATTTTCTGACCAATTCAACAGCCTCAACGCATAATGAATCTCGCCTTGCGAGGAAGGGGTATTTAAGGAAACTACTCAATGTGAACTTCATCTATCCAATTTCGAATAGCTGATGGGTTTCCCCATTAGTGACTTTTCCAAATAACAAAGGTAAGTGGTAAATTTGTGTAGATTATAGATATTTGAACAAAGCCACACTAAAGGACCATTTTCCATCTACCTTCATTAACCAAGTTCTTGATACTTTGTCGACAAAAAAATTAGTTTCCTTCCTTGATGGGTTTAGTGGTTACAATCAAATATAGATAACCCCCAAGGATCAAGACAAGGATACCTTTATGCACCCCTGGGAACTTATGCTTATTGTGTATTACCATTTGGACTATGCAATTCCCTTGCTACCTGTTGGCCCTCGACCAAGTTTTGAGAGAACCTTGGTAGTGTTTGAACATTTTTGGGACTTCGACAGGCTGATCGAAGACGGAGTGCCAAGGCGAAGCGTAGATCGTGGGATCTTGCCCTTTTTGTGGAATTTTTGGGGATTTTAGGGTTTATGTAACGGGTATGGGATGTCGTCCCATGGGTTTACCCATGTTTAGGCCCTTTTTGTAATGTATAAATAAGTGGCTAAGAATGTAAGAAGTAAGAATGGCTTAGTGCAAGTAGAGTTACTAGTTCTGATCGGCTCTGTGCAAGAACCTGTGAGAGTTGCTAAGTGTGAATAGTTGTGAATGATTTGTGCATACTGTATGTGAGACTTGCAGAGCTAAGTGAAAGTGGTTGTAATTGGCTTTGTGCCTTGACCTAATCTGGGGAAGGAGGATCTGCTGAGGTGTGCGCAGATCTCTTGTCCTTTGTGGATTTGGATCTGTGGCTTGGTGCATGTAAGAAGATTGGAAGAAGCTAATAAAGAAGAAGAAGAGTTGGTGGACGTAGCCCCACACTGGGGTGAACCACGTATATCCTGTGTTGATGTTCTTTATGCAATGTTATTCATGGTGTTTATGCTTATGTTTTCTTAGTGCATTATTCTTTAAGTATGATAGATAGATCTATGAATGCTTGGTGCTTTATGATGTGAATGAATGTTAGATCTAAACTTATGCTAAGTGCTTAGAAGTGTTTGATCTGTTTATCACAATGTTGTTCTGTATTTAGGTTTAATCTGCGAAGTGAATAAGAATCATAACTGAATGCATATTATTGGCTACGTGCTTTGTTGAAGTGTGTAATCACATATCTGTGTCCCAGCTAGGTTGTAGACACTTGAGCCCTGCAACCCCCCTACCTCTACCTCGGGTGAGACTTCATCTGCTTCGCAGGTGTTGTCGAAAGGGTCGGTAGTTAAAGTTTTCTTGGTGTGTTGTTGAAGCGTTGAACCCTGGTTATACCCCTGTGCCAACAAATGGTTTTGTTGCAGTGGCAATCAAATGCGGTGTTCCACACCTACTACTTACAGCTCGCACGTGCCATTGATTCATTCCCCCAAATGACTATGAACACCTTGCATACTTACAGACCACTAGCGAAGTTCCATGTAGACTGCCTGTTGGCCCTTGGTTAGGGAAGAAAGTGAAGATTCAGGAAGAAAGGCAAAGTACGAACTGCGCAGAAGGCACAGTGACTGAGATTGGGTCGAAGTGGTCAAAGAAGCGGAAAAGAAGGAGCGAAGTAAGAGAAAACGAGTCATTGAATGAGAAGATCGAGGAAGACAGATCAATAAGGAAGATGGATCATGGACAAATAAGCAAGCGGAAAAATACACCAATGGATGCTTTGGAGCACCTCGCGGGAAAGAAGGAAAGACAGGCTGGCAAAGCCCTAAAAACTTGGGTCAAGTTGACCTAGGGTTTTGGGATCTAGGATTTTGACACCTAGATGATTGCCATGAAATGTATAAATAAAGGTCTGGGAGAATCGAGAGGGTTGGTCAATAATTGGTTTGTCATTGTGGGTTGAGAAAGTGATTATTGTTGATCGCGGGAGAGAAGCATTGTGTTGTAAGAATATTGTTGTATTGTAAGATATTCAGTTGGGTGCGAAGATCAACCCTGCAGCTGGGTGCGCATGGAGGGGAGAAGAGAAGAGGAAGAGAGAGATATTTGCAAGCTAAATGCACAGATAGAAATGTATGTTTTCATATAATATATCAAGAAACACAGTTCTGTGGACATAGCCCTAGGGAGAGGGTGAAACACGTATATCTTGTTGTTATGTGTGATTGATGTTGTGTTCTTTGCCTTCTGTTATTTTTATATTTCATTATTATGCTAGATCTGAGATATAGTTGTGCGAAGTAGACTTAAGTTGGTAAAGGAATAACTAGATCTCTGAGTGTTGTTGTTTTCGATCCACTTTGCATTTCCTCTTGTTGTAGACACTTGTGTCCTGCAACCCCCTATTGTTACTTCAGGTGAGACTTCATCTGCTCTTCAGGTGTTGCCAAAAGGGCCAGTAGTTAGGGCTTGTTGGTGTGTTGTTAGAGTTGAACCCTAGGTCTTTCCCTGTGCCAACAAATGGTTCTGTTGCCGGGGCCAGTATCTTCTTGAGGGAATTTCAAGGTGGTTTCCATCTAAGACAGAGATTCATAAGTGGATAGAAGAACAAGAAAAGGACTTTGTTGAGGCTCAGAATAAAAACCCTAATATAAGTACATAGGATTGGTTGGGAAGGTATATCTTTACCGATATACACAAGATTTTTTTTGGAGGAATTCATAAGGAGCTATATGAGTGGTTAGCCAGATTAGCAGATACCTAGTTTGAGATCAAATCTAGATCACTTGTGGTTTGGACATTGACGTTGATCAAGAAGGTCAAGAGAGTTGATAACGTTGTGTTAAGAGCAGTAGATCACTGGTTTGATAGCACCATTGGAGGGTACATTACCAAGTTTTCTATTGACAGAATAGAGTCATATAACCAAGTAGAGAGATATTTCTTTAAGGGACCGAGAGTAAAAATTTTACACTTTTTGAAGTTGAAGATCAAGATGTTATTGCATGAGAAGAACATCTTGAAGATACAGTAGTTGGTCAGATCGAAAAGCTAATGTTCAAGAATTCAGACAGTGACAGTGACACAGAGGTTGGACATACGCGCACTGGGAGAACCTTCAGAGAGGTTCCTCTGGTGAACCTGTTTGAGCAGAACCACGAACCACTGGCACGGGACGAAGGGTTCTATAGTGGAGAAGAAGAAGATTTATTGAACAAGGAACATTCAGGGTCTAAAAGGGCAGAGGACGAGAAGACTGAAGAACCTCGCCGAGAAGAATTAGAAACTCCAGGAATTGCGTTGACCGTCGAAGTATGTACTATTACTCCTCATATTGTTTTAGCAGTGTTAAGTAACCAGAGTAGCCATAGTTATCAGAGCACTGGTACCAGCAGTTCAGCACATACTCAGTCAAGAAACCTAGGAAGATCTATGGAAGATGAGATGAGGCTACCTATATTTAGAGGAGATGGATCTGAAGATCCTGATCAACATTGGTTCTTATGTGAAGCTATATGGAGTATTAAGAAAGTCAATGATGAAGCTGTTAAGAGAGCTCAGTTTAGTACTACCTTAAGAGACGGCGCACTGAGCTGATACATGAAGTTTGTTAAAGGAGTTACACAACCTAAACCATTGAATGATATCAAGAATGCGTTGAGTGCAGAGTTCAAGAAACCCAAGTCAGAGTCACAGTGCATTACAAAACTGAAAGAAATCAAGAAGATAGTAGTTAAACCTATTGAGGAGTTTGATCAAAGGTTTAAGACCTTGACAAACCGATTTAGTTTTCAGATCCCAAATGAGCAAAACAAGGAATGGTTCATTGTTTCCCTTTTTCCACATATCAAAGTTCCTCTGATGCAATAGAAGGTCGCTTCACAGGCTGAGGCATTGGATATCGCCATGAAGCAAGAATCAACCCCTATGGGAGAATCCAGCTCAGGTATGAGTCAAATTTTGAGTCAGCTAACTAGCTTAACTCTGTAGGTCGAAGATATGAAGAAAGATAAGGGAAAAGATAAAAGAGAGGACATATGGTGTATCAGATGCAAATCAGAAGGCCATAATAAGGAACATTTTCCCCTATTTCATGAGTACTTGGCCTCTGGAGCTCTGAGCCCTTTGAAGCAGGTTACTCTACCCTGGTGCGAGGTATATAGAAATAGACATCGCCCTGGTGAATGTTATTACATGCAAAAATATGTCCAGACACCTACCAACCTTTACTACACATTCTGTAAATCTTTGGGGCATGATGAGAAGGACTGTAGGGCTTATGACCTCTTGCACAAAAGATCAAGAGATACATATAGCATGTCCTTGTAGACATCGACGAGGTAAGGATGTTTTCAGACTTCGAGGTGATTGAGATAGTTGATGATAGTTGTCCTTATCCTACGTTGTTAGGAATTGATTGGGCTTTCAACAATTCCACTATTGTTGACTTAAAGAAAAGAAGAATGACATTTGAAGGTGATGGCCTTAGGGTCATTGCACCTCTCGATCCTGATGAAGGTCATAGATACACATAACCCATCAAAGAAGAAGACCGTGCATACGAGCTAGAGAATATATATAAATTAATAGTGAGACGGTAAGATTACATTAATCCTACAGCAAATGGGAACTTAAGTTGGCGAAGTGACAATGCATGCTCATCAAATTCAGAAGAAGCACTAGAGAACTGGCAGAACAAATGTATGAAATTTATGTGCGGAAGTGTGCTATATTGAATAGGGAAGTTTGTTGGATTGGCACAGAAGTAAGTAATTTGCCCACATTTGATGGTTAAATCATTTAGAAACTTTCTTATTGGAATTTGAAGAAATTGTACCAGTACAATAGAGGTTGTTGGCACTGGATGAGGCCTTGAAAGCAACGCCAACGAAATGGTGGGGAACACACAAGAAGAACATTGCGGAATGGGTGCAATCTCGCACTTTGATGATAGTGCACTTTTCAGAACAAGCCGAAGGGTGCGAAGTTCGATATACAGGTCAAAGATGCTCAAAGGACCATGTGCGAAGTTGTGAGGAATCCTGGAACAACATTCCTTAAGAGCAGTGGGTGCATAAATTCATTAACACTTTGGACACAATGCCTATTAATTGGTATCTTCAAGCAGAACTGCATCTCACCACGACAGATTGGTACGGTATGACTCAGAACTTTGTAGCTACATTTGTATTTGAAAGTCAGTACCCCACAGTAGATCAAGCTCTACAACTTGTAAGACATAAAGTCTTTGAGTAGGCACCTAACCTCCTTGTTGAGAAAGAAGAGGATGAATGGACTACACCTCTTCAGAAACTGCAAGGTTGTTACAATATCAATGTTGATGAAGATTATGATCCCAGGAATGTGAACATCGTTGAAATAGAAGGTCAGAGAGACATAGAAGGACCAGGAGTCGAACTACCTTTTATTGGACAACCAATCAAAATCAAGAAAGTTAATATTGGAACAGAGAAAGCACCTAAGCTCGCAAATGTTGGAGATTATTGGGATGATGCCACCATTGATAAGATCACAAAACTACTGCATGAATATCAGGACTTGTTTCCAACCAAGTTCACATACATGAAGGGCATTAAAGGGCCCATGGGAGAAATGAAGATCCCCTTGAAACCAGAAACAAGAGAGGTTAAGGATTGTAGTTCAACTATAGCTGCGTGGTTCATATTTGATGATATCATAACCCGATTTGGATGCCCGAAGATCCTAATGAGCGATCAAGGTACACATTTTATCAAAATACTATTGAATCCTTGACTCATGAATTTGAAGTTCATCATCAGAAGAGCACTCCATACCATCCACAAGTGAATGGTACAGTCAAAGCTTTCAATAATATCTTGGAGACAGCGTTGACGAAGATTTGTAGTGTAAACAGAGATGATTGGGATTTGAGAGTGCCAGCACACCTATGGGCATATTGAACCACTTGCAAGAAGCTGACAATGCAGACTCCCTTTAAGCTAGTCTATGGCCTAGAAGCAGTGGTACCTATGGAATATTTAGTTCCGAGCTTAAGAATTGCAACATTCATAGATATGGATGACACTAGCGTTGTTCAAAACATGCTCGCACAATTGGTAGAACTGGAACAAGACAGGTTCATTGCAGGATTCCATCAGCAGGTACAGAAGGAACAAGAGAAGGCCTACCATGATAGACACATCAAGAAGAAAGCATTTAGGCAAGGAGATCTGGTATTGGTATATGACAGCAAGTTCATGAACCATCTAGGGAAGTTTAGGACACATTGCCTTGGGCCATATGAGGCTGCCTATATTACAGAAGGAGGAGTTGCACAGTTGAAGACTTTGAATGCAGAATGGAAGGAAGGTTTAGTGAATGGGAGTCGGTTGAAATTGTACTATGAAAACCATTTGCCTCATAGCTCTCAGTAAAAGCATAAGAAGAAGGGTTTAGGTACCAGGTGTAGTTGAAACTGGGTACCAGACACAGAAAAGACAGTTTCCACAAGGAAGGGAGGGACAAAGAAGAAAGCACAGGCTACTCCGCACAGTCTGAAGTCGGAGTAAAACAGAAGGTTCAGACCTGCAGTTCCTCGGGACAAGTCACATGTGAGTGTTGGGGGCCTGTTGGCCCTTGGTTAGGGAAGAAAGCGAAGATTCAGGAAGAAAGGCAAAGTATGAACTGCGCGGAAGGCACAGTGACTGAGATTGGGTCGAAGTGGTCAAAGAAGCGGAAAAGAAGGAGCGAAGTAAGAGAAAATGAGTCGTTGAACGAGAAGATTGAGGAAGACAGATCAACAAGGAAGATGGATTGTGGACAACTCAATAAGCAGAAAAATCCACTAATGGATGCTTTGGAGCACCTCGCGGGAAAGAAGGAAAGACATGTTGGCAAAGCTCTGAAAACATAGGCAATTTGACCTAGGGTTTTAGACACCTAGGGTTTTTGGATCTAGAGTTTTGACACCTAAACGATTGCCATGAAATGTATCAATAAAGGTCTAGTAGAATCGAGAGGGTTGATCAATAATTGATTTGTCATTGTGGGTTGAGAGAGTGATTATTGTTGATCGCATGAGAGAAGCATTGTGTTGTGAGAATACTGTTGTATTGTAAGATCTTCATCTGGGTGCGAAGATCAACCCTGCAGCTGGGTGCGCAGGGAGGGGAGAAGAGAAGAGGAAGAGAGAGAGAGATATGCAAGCTAAGTGCGCAGATAGAACTATATGTTTTCATATAATATATAAAGAAACACAGTTATGTGGATGTATCCCTAGGGAGAGGGTGAACCACGTATATCTTGTTCTTATGTGTGATTGATGTTGTGTTCTTTGCCTTCTGTTATTTTTTTATTGCATTATTGTGCTAGATCTAAGATATAGCTATGCGAAGTAGACTTAAGTTGGTAAAGGAATAACTAGATCTCTGAGTGTTGTTGTTTTGGATCCACTTTGCATTTCCTTTGGTTGTAGACACCAGTGTCCTACAATCCCCTATTGCTGCTTCAGGTGAGACTACATCTGCTCCGCAGGTGGTGCCGAAAGGGCTAGAAGTTAGGGTTTGTTGGTGCGTTGTTAGAGTTGAACCTTGGGTCTACCCCTGTGCCAACACCACCACTTTATCTACATCACTGGGCGCAAGGATGAAAGTAAAGAGGAGTTGCAGTCGTATTATAATTTAACTGAAGACAACCTGGAAGAGATCACTAAAGAATGGCCAGCTGAATTCCTTGTACCAGTCGGAGATGCAGAACTGTCCGACCCCAACCTCATCGGAAGTCCTGTGGTTACCCGAACGGAGTATGATGGACCAAGCAACACTAAGAAAAAGAAGAAGAAAGAGGAAGTGTAGGACATATATAGTCAAGAGAAGGACAATGCATCGGAGGAAACTACGCCTGACTCACCTAGGGGAGGTGGAGGAAACGAAGTAAACCAAGAAGAGGAAGGGGAAGAAGACAAATAAGAGAAGGGATAAGTAACACTGTTGAAGGATCCCCTAACAGAGGCAGAGACATCAAAGAAAAGGAAGGTTTCTCCGAAGAAACCCTCAACACGGAAGAAATATCAAGCCAACAAGCCTCAGTCACAGAATGTGCTCACAGTGGATGATGTTGACCTCATCATCAGAGTTGTAGAAGATGCTTCGGAGGATATCTTGCAGTGACATGAAGCAAAGCAGGAGACGATGTATGACAGAATCGAGGCAGAGCTGAGGGGTACAACAAGCCATCTACTCAAGTCGCGCAGTTTCTACTACGTCGTTGTCATCAGAAGGTGTAGAATTGGGAGATGAGCCCACCCAATTGTGCAGATTAGCAGATGCAACAGAGACTTGACTTCGTCGAGTCCAGGAAGAGAAGGAGAAGACCACAAAGGCCTTGAGGCATAAAAAGGAGGAGGCCTTAGAGCAAATTTGGGTTGCTCAGTAAGAGACAGATGACCTTCAGGCGACGTTCGAAGAAGACAAGGAGCAAATCTAGAAAAAGAAAGACCAGTTGCTCATGGAGCAGATTAGGATTAGAGAGGTAGTGACTAGAGCATTAAGCTATGTGCCAGGCTTGGCACAGATGGAAGAAGAGACAACTGAGAGCCAAGTAGGGAAGCTCATTGAAGCCATTCGACAGCTTCAAGAAAGTGTAGTAGAGCTAGAACTTCAAGCAATGCTTAGCACTCCGTAGGAAGTACGAGATCAAAGGGAAGAAACTGCCAGGAGCGCAGTAAAAAGAATCAGGGCATTGGTCGCAGAATGCAAGAAACTTAGTGACTGAAGTGCGTAGACCTACGAGCGCCTTGAAAAAGACCCGGAGTTGAGGATATTGGAGGTACATCTCCAGGAGGTGAAGCAGCAGACGTCGACTGTGCAAGCATAGTTGAAGCAGCTTACGACAGTGGAGAAGATGAAAAGGTCATAGGAGCAACGCGCAGTTCAATAGCAAGTCACTGCCATCTAGAGTTGAGTGATGGAGGTGACACAGAGACTCCAGTCGGTGCAGGACGAAGCTTGCACACTTTTTGAAGAGCTCAAGGGACAAGGATCACAGTTGGAAGAGGTGGTCTCAACAGTGGCACAATGCCTGGAAGGGCCTATCACCGAGCAAGTACTTCAGAAATTCGTTGAGCAGGAGGCTCTAGCGAAGCAGCAAGTTGAGGCAGCTCGAGCTAAGCTCAAGGCCTTCAAAGCAGAGTTTCCCAGATCAGAGTGACTCAGGATGAGTCACAGGTGAGTGTTGGGGGCTTGTTGGTCCTCGACCTAGTTTTGAGAGAACCTTGGTCGTTTTTTACCATTTTTGGGACTTCGACAGGCTGGTCGAAGGCGGAGCTCCCAGGCGAAGCGGAGATCGCAGGATCTCGCCCTTTTTGCGGGGCTTTAGGGTTTATGTAACGGGTATGGGATGTTGGCCCATGGGTTTACCCATTTTTAGGCCCTTTTTGTAATGTATAAATAAGTGGCTAAGGATGTAAGAAGTAAGAATGGCTTAGTGCAAGTRGAGTTACTAGTTCTGATCGGATTTTTGCAAGAACTTGTGAGGGTTGATAAGTGCGAATAGTTGTGAATGCTTTGTGCATGCTATATGTGAGACTTGCAGAGCTCAGTGCAAGTGGTTGTAATTGGCTTTGTGCCTTGACCTAATCTGAGGAAGGAGGATCTGGCGAGGTGCGTGCAGATCTCCTGTCCTTTGCGGAGTTGGACCATTGGCTTGGTGCATGTAAGAAGATTGGAAGAAGCTAATAAAGAAGAAGAAGAGTTGGTGGACGTAGCCCCACACTGGGGTGAACCATGTATATCATGTGTTGATGTGCTTTGTGCAATGTTATTCATGGTGTTTATTCTTATGTTTTCTTAGTGCACTGATCTTGATGTATGATAGATAGATCTATGGATGCTTAGTGCTTTATGATGTGAATGAATGTTAGATTTAAACTTATGCTAAGTGCTTAGAAGTGTTTGATCTGTTTATCACAGTGTTGTTCTGTATTTAGGGTTAATCTTCAAAGTGAATAAGAATCATAACTAAATGCATATTGTTGGCTAAGTACTTTGTTGAAGTGTGTAATCATAGATCTATGTCCCAACTAGGTTGTAGACACTTGAGTCCTACAACCCCCCTGCCTCTACCTCGGGTGAGACTTCATCTGCTTCGCAGGTGTTGTTGAAAGGGCCGGTAGTTAGGGTTTTCTTGGTGTGTTGTTGAAGCGTTGAACCCTGGGTCTACCCCTATGCCAACACTACCTTTGAACAAGCTATTATAAGCATTTTATTTGATATGATTCGTGATTGTGTTGAAATTTATGTGGATGATTTATCTATTTATGGAAACACCTTTCAAGAAGATATGGACAATCTTCAGAAAGTATTGGAAATATGTCGAGAATCTAGTTTGTCCTTGATCCATGCAAAATGTCATATGTTATTGATAGAAGGTATTTCTCTAGGGTATCATATCCCTCTTGCAGGTATTCAGGTGCATCTAGCTAAGATAGAGGTAATTACAAATATTCCTACCCCCAAAACTAAAAAAGATGGTTGTAGTTTCCTTGTTCATGTTGGTTATTATCGTAGATGTATTGCTAATTTTACTAAGATTGTATATGGATCAGTATTTACTTTGCTCCGAAAAGATGTAAATTTTATTTGGACAACTCAATGTCATACTACCTTGATATTCTAAAATAAAAATTGGCCATAACACGTGTATTAAGAAGACCAAATTGGACCCTACATGTCCATATTCATACAAATTCCTCTAACACAACCATTGATGTGGTCCTTAGATAAAAATAAGAACAATGACCCGGTGCCATTTATTTTGTCAACAAGAACCTTACTCATGTTGAATTGAACTATATTGTTACAGAAAAGGAGTTCATTGTTGTTGTACATGCCATCAACAAATTATGCCACTATATAAGATGTTATTCTATTTTTATTCATAAAAATCAGTTTTCCATTCATTATTTAATGAATAACCCTATTACTAGTGGTAGGATGATAAGTTGATTGTTGCTACAAGAATTCGGCATAATCATTCTTGATATGTCTGGTTGGTTATTGTTTTTATCTCTTGGATTACCAATGATGGTGATGCAATTCCATTTGAGGATGCTCTTCTAGATGAACACTTGTTTTCATTATCAATTAACATCCCATGGTTTTTCAAATATTGCTAATTATTTGGTTGCAGGAAAACTTCCAAAGCACCTTTCAAGGAAATAATACCACAAGATCGTCAAACAAAGTGCAACATATTCATGGATCAATGATTATCTCTTATGAATAGGGTTATATCTTGTTATTCAACATTATGTTCATGAATATGAAACCTATGACATCTTGAAAGCATGTCACGATGAACCATTTGGAGGAAATTTTGTTGACAAAAGGACAACCAATAAAATTTTGCATGTTGGTTACCATTGGCCCACCATTTTTTGAGATGCATGAAAGTATGTGAGGAGCTGCCAAAGAATGGTACAACCAGTACAATTAAATGAGATGCCTCACCAGACACAACTTGTTGTTGAGGATTTCAAAAAATAGGCTCTATATTTTGTGGAGCCCATCAACCCTCCATCAAATTAGAAAGCATACATCTTGGTGTGTATAGACTATGTCACCAAGTGGGTTGATGATAAAAGCCTACCAAGTGCAGTTGAACAGGTTGCAGCTGATTTTTTATATGAGGAGATATTTGTCAAATATGAAGTGCCTCAATAAATAGTGACAAATAAAGTAACACAAATCACTTACAAGCTCATTCAATCACTGACAAAGTTATACAAGATTACAAAACATCCACACCCTACCATCCATAATCCAATGGGAAAGTTAAGGTTACCAACTGGAATTTGGAATCTATCATGACCAATACTGTGCAAATCCATCACGAAGATTGAGCCAATAGAGTTACATACGTTCTTTGGGCCTATCCCACCACATGGAGGAACACCACTAGTTTCACTCCTTATGAGCTCGTGTATGGTAAGAATGTAGTCCTTTCAATTGAATTTGACATTAAGATACTAAATTGTATTGCAAGTGGTCATGGATATATTTGAAGCTGAAAATCACTACTTTGAGTAGATTAATGAGCTTGATGAGATTTTTCAAGATTCTCTCCATCAGACCTCTCTTGTTCAGCAACAACGAACTAAGTGGCATGACAAATTCATCAATGAAAATAAATTGTAGGCAAGTGACTAGGCCCTATTGTTTGATTCAAGTTACAAAGATTTCAAGGGTGAGCTTAGAGCTCATTGGCTTGGACCCTATAAATTCAGTATAGTGTAAGATAATGGATTTGTAAAAATTTGAACTATTTGTGATGACCAAACTCCTCTCATGGCCAATGGTCATTGATTGAAATTAGAAAAGAAGCCATGATCAAAGTCAACTTTTTTGCTTTTTACTTCTTCATGTTTTCACAATTTTGTTATGTAGCCTCAACTTATTCTTTACTATAGAGCCTCTATTTACATGCCTTCATCAGTAGCATATTGCTTCCTTTGGATATAGAAGCAGCTTTTGTGTATCACTCTCTTCCCTCTATTGTTGAGTTATATATTCATACTACATGCATATTGTCATGCTATGGAAGCTCGTTCTCAAGGATGCTCGCACTTTGCTATGGAATCCATTCTCAAGCTTCCTTTCCGGTCATAATTTTTGTAGATTTATCGCCATGTGAGTTTAGGTTAATTTATATCACTCTCTCTGATTATTTAGTAGATTCTTTGAATTCTCATATTTACTTTCAACAGAATCATTTCCTAAAGCTTATCCTTGTTGTGTTTTCTTGACTACACTCATCCAATGTTTTCCACAATTCTCCTTTGTCACCTCTTCTATATATATTTCATGTTAATTACATGGGTCGGGTGAGACCTTTCAGTTAGAGGGAGAGTTGGCACACACAAACCTTGACATGGGCATATCATGGGGTGAGATGGAATATGACGATATGATGTTTTCACTTCAGTTCCATGTTGGTCACATGAGATGTCATATTTTTGAATGGGGAATCATGACTAATGTCATTATTTCCCTACCACCTCATTTTTATCATCCCTCTTACCAAATCAAGAATTTCATCATCGCCATTTATTTCGTGTATTTTTTCAAATTTAATAAATATCTTTCGCACATGATCTTCACAACCACCATCCTTCTTATTTAGTATTACTAGGTTCCATTGAACCAAAAAAACAGAACTATACACCATTATTTAGAAGCACTGGAAAAACCTTAGACAAAGAAAGCAGCAACAACGATGGGGGAGAGTGTAATCGACAGAGAAATCATTGATATAAGAATCTTGCACTTGAACCTAAAAGCCATGAGGATTTTCCATGATGTTGATTGGTTGAAATAATTTGAGAAACTTTAGGGGTTTGATGATAGGGTTTATATGGATTTTGATAGGTCCTTCAAAAACATTTCAACAATAGTATGGCGCCTCTAAGTTCCTATTTTAGAGGCCATTATTCAAAGTTAATTGTATTATTTTTGGACTAAGAAAGTTGGTTTGAAAGAAGAATCATGGTGGTCAATGTGCAGTTTGATTTTGTTGTGGTAGGAGAGGAGTTTGACGACATGTGTAAAAAAGTAGTGAGAACATAACTAAATCCCCCCTGGAAAGACATTGCTTTCTTATTTTGATATTTTATCACTTATGAAGGTAGATACAACTTATTGTAAATTTACCACTTCAAATTACTCTCTCATCTTAGACGTCGACGTCTTATTAGTCTTCCTTTTTTCCTATTCAAAAGTTTGCAATTATTGGTTGAAAATGTGAGGATAAGTTGACATCCTAATAAACAATAACCCACTATGGGTTGATAAAAAAATTGGTAGAGGATTCCCTCTCCTTTTAAGTTTGAACATGGTACCAATTCTCCATTGAACATAGGGAGGATATAATTGCAAAGGTAGTTGAGCACGAAATTCATGAGGGGTAGTAACCCAAAGTTTCATTGCAGAAAGTTGCAACTTTTGTAAGTCATAAGATAAATATAGGGAGAGTTTCCATTGTTCAATAGAGTCTTATATGAAGGAGAACAATTGGAATCACTACTACATAAGCAAGGCTTGAGGATAAGGGAAAGGAAATTGCTAAATCCTCCAAAACCTCAAAGAAGAAGAAACAAGGTAGGAAGTTAGTTTTCAAGTTTAAATTTGAAAAATCATGGAGTATAGGATTTGGACTTGAGATTAAAGAATTTCAACAAGTTGTTAAGGATATGAAAATAGAGATTACATGTAGAACTATCATAATTTACAAGCTAAAAACCTGAAACAGAGGTCCTCGAGGTTCAACTCAGTCTCGAAACTCTAATTCATGACATTGAATATGACGATATGGGGATGAAATCATTTCTATAACTATAGAAGAGGACCATTTCCTTACTGTAGAAGAAGGTGAGTTTGATTCTTCAAAACCTGGACTTGATGTAGTGGAACCCATAGAGTCAAAGAAGATTTCTAGTGACATTCTAGATTAAATTATGCAAGACTCAATTCAAATCAATTATCTAAAGGATGCAATTCCAAAATGGAAGTAAAATGACAATACATATGGCTTGGGTATTCTTTCAATTGATGCATATCAACATGCACTACAAACATTAAAAAGTGTATATATCTTTACCAAGTAGAAGTTGACTAGTAGAAAACATAGTAGGAGTTTAGGAAGGAAATTGAGCAAAACCAACTACATGAAATTAGAAGAACCCATGGGTTAGCATTGCAGGGACTATCTTGTAGGTTGTGAGCAAGGGTCTATGCAATATTTTTGCATGAACAATGGAAAAAATTTCAACTTCTCCAGATAGATTAAGGTAACCCATCCGAAATTAACCAAGACACTTATTTTGGTCATGTTTATTCTATTTATAACAATCAAGAACATAGTTTGCTTTATGGATTATATTTATTCAAATTATTTATGGAATATGAGTTGAGATGTGTTACCTCCCAGGTCCTCACTTGGTGCAAAAGACCTTAAGCACATGTTTGAAACCCCAAGGGAAACTTAGGCAAAATACCCATTGTCACCACAGTAAGATTTCCTTTCTCACTTTAGGCTAGAAGGGTTTTAGTGAAGGGGGGCTTCCCTGTGGTTAACTAAACTCAATGTGTTGTAGTATGGAGTGGGAGCAAGAGAGATCTTAGAAAACATAAATAATTTTTTGGAGAATTAATAATTTTTTGGGTGGTGGATGAAAGATAAGACCAATGCCTTTGTTTGTTTGGGCTATGGGGTCGTGCATGTAATTTCAGAGAGTCATTCTTATGAAATACTAGGGGCTATAAGCAGCCAAAGTGTGATGAGTTGGGAAGTAACATTTTGGTGTCGGTGCTAGGGACAAAGTCCATTTCCTAGAAAACTTGAAGACCGTGCTTCATGATATTGTGATGAATATTTTTTATTTGAAGATGTTTTTTCCTCATATGGCAACTTTGTCATGTCCCCATTTTTGGATTCCCTTATTATGTGGTTAGAGTTACTTCAGGAGGCTTGATTCATCCAGGTCATAAAGGTGAGACTAGGTCATCAGTGAGCCCAGAAGGTTTGGAGGAGTTTTATGGGGGCCACCTTAGTTTATTTATCATTATTCATCATTAGTATCAATTTATCACAACTTGTTCTTGGTTTCGTTGCATTTCAACGATTCTCGTAAAACGGGGTTATTATTGGGCATATTTTAATTAATTACACTAAATGTACTATT
This sequence comes from Picea mariana, assembly GCA_032191745.1. Lineage (NCBI taxonomy): Eukaryota > Viridiplantae > Streptophyta > Pinopsida > Pinales > Pinaceae > Picea > Picea mariana. The sequence continues at coordinate 203,024 of JASDQU010101087.1, forward strand.
TGGAGCTTGTTTCTTGGAGAAATACCTCAGTGTAATAACTTGTTAGAACCGAGGAGAAAATATCTATAGGATGGGACGATGAAAAGTGACTTCCAGTACCCGAATATGTTGAAAAGTCAAATAAATCAATTTTTAGAGAAAAAAAGGTCCAATAAATTAATAAAGTGATTTTAGAGAAAATATTAAAGATGAATTAAAAATTCACTTAAGGAGAAAAAAGGTGAAAGGGGTATAAAGAAGAGATAGGAGCCCATTTGGAGAGATCTTGGAGCCTTTGGGGGTTTGGAGTAAACCCTAGGTTGGATTGGTTTCGGTGGTGAGAGATCCACCCTAGCTAATCAAGTTTCGGTGGTGAAAGATTCCACCCTAGCTAAGAAGAGGGAGAATCACTCAGGTTCTTGATTGGATTCATTTGGTTAAAGACACTATTCATATCTTGCAGAGTTTTGTGGATTAAAGAAGATCATTCCATCGTTTTCATAGTTGTGGGGTTGAGTTCTATTGTTGAGAGGGTCATTTATTGGTTGTTGTTGTTGTTGGTAATCTCATCTTTAGTTCTTGTTTCCCATATTAATGCAATAAGAACATTTTTTGGCATCAAACCTTGTGATTACACTTGCAAAACCAATCAAGGAACTAACTCGGCAAGAAATAAAACAAAAAACAAGAAGCACACAATTATATCAACAACACTTAAGAGTTTTATGGTGGAATGTAGCCTACAACCTAAGTGTTTGAAAAAAGTTAACAATCAGAAATACACCTAAATTTCTATAACATCCAACAAGAAGGGCATATACAGTGGGACTTGGGTATGATGATGAAATTTTTGACATAATTCATGAACCAAAAGAACATTGAAAAAAAATACAACAACAATAAGTGGGATTTATAGTGGTATTTGGGGCTTGTTTGTCAAGTGTTTGACGAAAGTCCTACACCAGAAAACCACTAAAATATTGCAGTAGCAAGCACTAATTTATGTCAGCACCTAGGAGGGACATTACAGTGGTATCAAATCTGGTGATCTTTCCAGCTTGTGGGGAATTCGGTGAAGGAAAAATCTGCAACAGGGAATTGATGATAAGGAAAACATTCCCAGGAAATAAAAATGAAGTCTAAACAAAAACTCATGGCTAAAATATCGCAACTTCTTCAATCAAGTAGGATGGATCTAGCAGCAAGCTTAGAGAAGTTTATAAAGGATATTGAACTCATCACTTATTGTAGGGAATATCAAGCATTGGTGAGGAATTCCAAGCTGCCATGTCACTAGAAGCCTATTGCATCATCAAATTTGAGGACAAAGATTGGAACAAGGAACACTTGAAAATTCTAGAGAAGAAGTGGAGAAGAGGTGAGCAAGATGAACATGGGGACTTGTTGGAGGTGCAAGCACATATCCATGTGGAGGAGCATGAAAATATCCACGATGAGGAGGTGTGCGTAGAGGAGGACCAAATAGTGGTCTATGATGAGCTCGTCGACACTAGTATGTTGGCAGGATTTTTCACCAGTACCGACGATGAGGGGGCAACATCTTGTCCCACTTCTTATGACCTCAAGGACCATGACACCAACACCCATGTTGGACAGATTGATGGCACCTATGTTGAGGATGTTTATGATGATGAGGGTGTGTTAGCACCTAACTATGATGATCATTCAACACCATACCTTGTTTATGATCCCTATGATGATGAGGATGTGATGGTACCCACATATGAAGGAGGATGTGTGTTTGAGAGATCGTCAGGGGACATGGATCCTTCTGTCCAGGAACCATGCATGGAGGATACTGGAGTAGGAGCTAAAGTTGGAGGTGACAACCAACCAAAAACCTTGTGTGAGGATGATGTCATGCATGAGTCCCATTGTAGCATCGTATCACCTAGTGCATTGGGTGATGTTGATGAGGGGAACATTCTTGTAGATGACAGCTCAGACCATTTGGATGCGATTGGACATAGGATTATAACATGGTGTGATTTGGAGGATCACTTGTTGGTGACCGAGGATCAAATCACATAGGTATTGATCAGGATCGATGGAGCTCATCGATTCATTGAGGATATTATGTGGAGATCTCAGATAGAGGAGAGACACAGTGGAGTGGAAAGTGGAGTCACTAGTGCTTTGTTGCGCCTCATCAACGATGCACTAGAGAAACTTAAATCAGACTACTTGCAGTTGTTTATGGAAAGGGATCTTGTTCTCAAGTTTGTTGAGGACAATGAAAGAGAGGTTGAGGAGATACATTATCAGCTGAGCGTGGCACTCTCTTCACCACTTACAGTAGGGATTCCATCATCTTTAACAGTCTTGACACAGGAGGGTGTATGTGTCAAGCATGATGTGAGAGAGGAGCCTCTTATGATGAGTTTGAACGAGGAGCATTCCGAGTTGCAGGTACTCGAGGGGATTTTGGATTGCACTCTGATTTGGCATGTGGGGGTCGGGAGCCCTTTCTTTTGGAGAGATCATTAGAGGGTCATAGTTTAGCTATGAAAGAGATGGTTGAGCACCTTCCTTGTGGACCATCCCGTGAGGAAGAATATGCATCCATGGATTGGGTAGACAAGAACATGATGGACATAGACACACTATGGGGTACATGTTTAATCATCATCAATAGAGTCTTGGATTCAGTAGCACATATAGGGAACTGGACGGTACAAAGGGACATAAGAGTATTTCATAGTATATAGGATTATACATTGGTACATGGTGGTGCACAACAGAGTTTTGGAGCATCTTCTCCAGGGATACCTCTTGATAGATTCATTGAGTATACCATTGGGTTGAGGTTACCCAGGATTGTTGAGTTGATGGGTGACCCTCAATGAACAATGTATCCCTCGATGTTTGATTTCCATCTGGGATATCATCAGGCTTGGGCCAGGGAACAGGGTACTCATAGGTCTATTCCCGAGTATCATCATGAGTTCTTGGCCATGACCTTGGGGTTGACCAACACACTAGCAACCTTCCAATCCTTCATGCAGTGGCGGAGGCACTTGTTGTTGTTATTTGATGCCCTCATTGTATACAGGAGGATAAGAGAGGATTATTGGAGCCAGTGGGATGAGATAGGGGGTATTGTGGTCGTGACATAGTTCATCCATTTTGACTATGTGATTAGTGTGTTGAGTGCACAATATGAGATCCAAACTTATTTGTATCAGTTCATGGAGATTGCAGCTGACGGAGTAGTGTATGGAATTGTCTTCTATAGAGATTGCACATCGGGGATTTGACTCATTTGGACTCCAATGGTTATTGTTGGGGGACAACAGTAGTCGGAAGGCATTGGGAGTGGTGGAGTTCCAATGTGGAGGTGGGATCATGGAATTAATCTGAGTGATGGATTGTCTCGGATGAGATTGATGACCAACAGAGTTGAGGCAATGATTGGTTTGTGTCATTGTGGGAATGTTGTGAGAGGAGTTGTGGATTTTTTCTTTCCCCAAATGATACCCAGGATCAAGGATAGTCATGGATTGACAGGCTTTGATTTCACTGAGATGCCTTGGAGAGCCATGATCCAGGATAGTAATTTCAGTCCTTACAGGGATTTCAGCTTGGGGGTCCAGGAGAGGAGAGCACAATCTAACCATGGTGATCAGGCCGTTATGATCAAAGTGGCCCAACGTCAGCATGGTGGGTCCTTTTTTAGATTATCTTGGGACCATGGGATTACATTGTTTAGTAGTTCAGCAACTGATACAAAGGAGAGCAGGTTTTACTTTCAAGTGTTTACTACTGGAGTGCATGGGATTGTTTTTTTGGAGAAATTCTCTGAGGAGTTGACTGAGTTTTTGCGGTATCTGATTGCTCTACTTACCGATACAAAAATGGATTGGAATCGCCAAGGTGAACCTTGAAAATCCTTCACAATATTGTTTGTTTCACCCTACAAACAACAAGTCTTCAAAATCTACAAGGATGTGATGTTTAGGGATGTGGTGTTTAGGGATGTGATGTGGATCCATCCCACCACATGGTTTTATTTCATTTTCTTTGAGAATATTTTCAGCATGTACATCACTAGATATTCTAGGGTTCTCATCCATTCTTCTTCAAAAATCACATGTTCCCAAGTTGGAGCCAGTTGTTACCCCTCATATTACATGAGTGGTAAACTTGTGATTTTCATCACATGACAGGGGTGACATGTTGGGATGTTGATCGAAATTCTAGTTTTGCTTGGATATAGTACATCTTGGTTGGGCATAGTGATGATTGTGGGTTCTCTTACTTCACCATGATATGGATGCATGTTGATTATGTGTCTTGATCCCTATTTTTCTCTTCATGGTTACACATGATATTCATTTGGATAATGGTGATATACTCATTGGTGCTATATCTTCATATTGCATTCTTTATCTAAATGGATTAATCTACTTGATGATGGTGTTATCCTCTTACATTACTTCATGGTATTGTCAGCATGTTTACAGGAAGAATGTGCTTTTCATTGATGGCAAGAACAACAACGAACCAAACCGCGAGAGTGCAGAAGACGAGAAAGATTAGAAGAGATAGCGGTTTCCAAAAGTACAGATGAGGTCCAAGAGACGGACTCGTATGAGGAGAAAAGGTCGAGACTCGTGAACACTTAGAAAGCCTTCTAAAGTCGGAGAGATCAAAATATCATGAGGAAGGGAGAAAGTGGTCGTTGGATCAGTGATCCAGAGGACCAACAACCCTCAGATTGAATTAATGAAGGACAGGATAAGCAAGGGTTGATATCTGAGATCTCGGTCACTCGAATTTTCATCAGCCATCGGATCGAAATAAGTAGAAGGACAGGATAAGTTATAAGGTGCGTTAATCTCAACAGCCAATAATCGGGCACTCTAATCTATGGTCGACAGGGCATATCAGACCCCCCCGAGATTTCTGCCTTTAACCATGGGGGGGGGTCTGAGTTGGTGGTATTTCTCATGTGGGACCCTCATACATGTCACCTTCTTGTCAACTCAGACCCCCATTGCTCATTACCACTTACCACCTAAGCCCCCCTTCGAGTAAACCACCAAACCACTCATACATACCACCTCCGCACTCTAACGTCACACTCCACTACCGCGCTCTGCCTCCACCTCCACTACATTGCCTACATGTCTCACCCACGTCAGCAAGGACATGTGGCAGACCACATCAGCAAGGACATGTGGCAGACCACGTCAGCAAGGACATGTGGAAGACCATGTCAGCAAGGACATGTGGAAGACCACGTCAACAAGTACACATGGCATAATCAGATGATGACAAGTGTTAAGAGGAAATTGGCTCGTGCCATGTCAACAAGTGACGTAAGCAAGCTACATCACTCCGGGAGATTTACTTTGGAAGTTTCATCACCAACAAATGTCAAAAGTCCCAAAGGGCGAAGGTCCGAAGTCGCTCTCAGTCATCCGATCTGAAGATCACTTCGGGTGCATTCTCAACCGTTGATCTAGTTTAGTGGAAGGACAATGTAAGTGGAAGTTTTAACCGATAACAAGTAGTCTCCACCACTTATGAATTACTCAGTAGGTGATCACTCTGGAGGAAAATGGAGCAGTGAATTGTCAAAGTCCTGAAGTCCCAAAGTAAGCAAGGACCGTCCATCATCAAGACTGACAGGTGGTGCACGATCCACAACTCCGGAGCGAATCACTTCAAGAGTTTATGGTTGAGAAGGAAACGAGATCGCCAAAGACTCGAGGACCGAAGAAGATCCAGGCCGTCGGTTGCCAGAAGGACGCGTGGCAGAAATATGTGCAGTTCGGGAAAAAAACCCCAGGAGAAAGTGAACGAAGCAATGTTGAGATTTGAAATCTGTGAAGTTCGGAGACCCAAAGGAGATCTCGAATGTTGATCCAAGAGGGACATGCGTAAATGGATTGTCAACTCCAGAAAAAGGTGATAGAGATAAAGTTAAAATTGAGACTTAAAATCTTCGAAGTCCGGAGACCCGAAGGAGATCTCGACCGTTAATTCGAGAGGCACATGCATCAGTGGATCATCAACTCCAGAAGATTGGCGTACAGATAAAAGCAGGGTTTGAGATTTGAAACTCTCGAAGCCCGAATCACGAAGTAAATCACAGTCGTTGATTTAGGAAGGCTAGATTTGATCCGTAGACTTGAAATGATAGATCTGAACTGTCCGTTCAGGAACACTGTCAAGATCATGAGATCGATGGTCCCACCGCATTGTGGGGATTGAAGGTGCGTGAACTTTAAAATGTTGAAGGCGGGCCGCAATCGAAACCGTGATTTTGGAGAAAGGACACATGGAGCTCTGTAGTGAATTGCGGGGCGAAAAACAGGTTTCCCTCAAACCACCTTTAGATGCGCCTGCAGTCACATGGTCACATGAGATCTTCGCCCAAGGTCATATCGAGAAACAGAGCTAGCGCTCACTAGACCGAGATTTGGCAGCGCCTTTTGAATAGGCGTTTGGTCACCGCCGATGGTCACGTAAAGGAAGGGGCTTGGAAGCCAAAGAAGCCAAAAACGACTGACTATAACTACCAGAGAATACAAAGAGTTACGACTGCCAGAGAAGCCAGAGAATCTCAGGATAACGCACGCTAATGATGAACAGATTTAGTATAACCGCCAAGGAAGATGAAGAGTTTGAATGATGATCAAGTAGAGGACTCGAGGTGAGAAAGACATGTAGAACATAAAATACAGCGTGCTTTTTCGAGAATGAGGCATGTGGGTAGGATGAGACACAGTGCATAATTTGAAGGGGAGATCTGTGGTGCAGTAAAGAGAATGTAGAGGCAGCACAAAGTATAAAAGGCAGAAGAGAAGTTGAACAGTGGTGGTGTTGAGCGCAGGAGGAAAAAGAGTAGAGCATAGAAGCTGAATGATGTAGAATCAGAACAAAGTATAGAAGTTGAAGAAGGAAGAGGAGACATGGAGCTGTAATAGACCATATCAGAGACAAAGCAAGTAAAGTTTTGTAAGATTCATTCGGGGTGGTGCTAGGGAGGATTGCAGTCCTCTAAATTCTAGTTGGTGCTAGAAGATATTCTAGGAGTTGGTGCTTCCATCTAGTGGGTGCTAGAGAAACTTGGGAGTTGGTGCTAGAGAAATCTGAGAGTTGGTGCTCTCTGCAAGTTGTAGCTTGCTATCAGAGGTTGTAGCCTCATATTTGAGTTGGAGCTCAAAGACAATGATGTACATGAAAGTTGGAGCTTGATTGACATACTAAGAAGAAGAGGTTTTCACCCTTATGGGTTTCCTCATGAAAATCAGTGTCTCTATGTATTTTGTGTGATTGATCAAATATTATATATCTATGCATGTTAATTTATCAGCAACAAATTAAATAATAATCTAGAATAAATCAGAAAATAAAATGAAAAGTTTCAATATTATATATATAACTGATTCA
>JASDQU010101087.1:210542-225502 GCA_032191745.1 Picea mariana
CCCCCCCCCCCCCCCCCCTCTTAGTTATATTTCCAACAATTGATATCAGAGCCAATGCCTTTGATCAAAGGTAGATCCATAATCTTGAACATGACTAGTCATGATGAAAGTTCAACTAATAGACCCCCTATGTTTGATGGAGCAAACTTTGCCTTCTGGAAAATAAGAATGAGAACACATTTAATGTCTTTGGGTGCTGATGTTTGGGATGTCGTTGAAACGGGATATGTGAAGCCTGTAATCTTGGCCTCAAAAGATGATAAGCTGGAGTTTAGCTTTAATGAAAAAGCAATGAATGCCATCCTCAGTGGACTTGCTAAAGCCGAGTTTGTCAAAGTCATGCACTGTGATTCAACAAAAGTTATGTGGGTTAAGATGATAAGTAGTTATGAAGGTAATGAAAAGGTGAAAGACGCAAAACTTTAGACTCGCAGACTGAAATTTGAGCAGTTAAAGATGGATGAAGATGAAACTATCAGTAAGTACTTCTTACGTATATAAGAACTTGTCAACACTATGAAAGGCCTAGGTGAAACGATAGATGAATCTTTTCTAGTCCAGAAAATATTAAGATCTATTCCTGATAGATTTAACTCAAAGGTCTCTGCTATAGAGGAAATAGTTGATCTCAAAACGTTGACACTAGATCAACTTCTTGGAACCCTAACTTCTTATGAAATGAGAATCACCAAAGGTAAATCCACCACAAAAGAGGCATATTTTAAAGTAGAGAAAAACACAGACTCCGATATAGATGAGATTGAAGCAAACTTTGTGAGAAGATTGAAGAAAGGATCAGGCAAATACAAAGGTAAATTTCCCTTCAAATGTTTCAACTGTGGTAAGATAGGTCATTTTGCATAAAAGTGTCCTCACAAAAGAAAGGATCAGACATATGACGATGAAGAGATGCACAAACACAAGAAGGTCTATAAAGAGAATAATTTTAAGAAGAAAAGCCTTTGTGTAAACAATGATGATGATCCCTCAGATGGTTAAAGCAGTGACTCTTCTATTGAACATAAAATAAATGATATCATGCTAATAGCTTTAGAATATATAAACACTGAAGATACAGGAAGTGAGTTCGTTGATTGTGAATCAGTAGGAGATCTTGAAGGAAAACTTGCCAGTGCCATGGAACAGATTGATAGACTCAGAGAAAAGAAAAGAAAACAAAAACAATTACTCCTCAGGTATGAGAAAACATGCAATGAACCATCTAAAGAAATTGCTCTGTTGAAGGTTAAGTTAGAAGAAGATAAAAATATTGAAGACATCCTCAAACAACAATTGAAGGAAGTCGAAACAAAAGGTGAAAAATTGGAAACTGAAGTAGTGATTGTTAGAAAAGATCTAGAGAAATTTTAGGCTTTATATCATCAGAATCTGACAAGTATTAAAGCCTCAGAAGGATTAGCCTCCATTCTGAATCAACAAAGGAATTCAAAGTTGAAAACTGGTTTGGGCTATGAAGAGGGATCAAGTAGTGGTGAGCCAAGCAACAAAGAATCCATCAAGTTTGCCAAATCTACAACCATTGACAACAACAAACCTGCAGAAACAAAGGAAGAGAATCAACCACAAGGAGGAGTGAAGGAAAAGCTACCAGAACTGAATATGTAGAACAAAGAAATAATACACCCTATGCTCAAGGAAATCATCAGCATGGAAGAAATCGACCTACTCAAAGAAGACAACCATTTTCCAGGTACAAAGATTTTTTCTATGGATATCGTTTTTACTGCTCTAACTTTGGCCACAAAGCTGTAAATTGTTCTTTAAGATTTAGACATGAGCAATCAAGACAGCCAAGGAATAAATATCTACCACAACAAAGAATGAGACAGCCAAGTAACAAACAACCACAGACTGCAAATCATGTGATGGCTGGGAAAAAGACGCAGATTACACATAACAATCATTATGATCCTTTATTCAATGAACCAAAATGTTACATCTGCCATAATTATGGACATAAAGCTGCAGACTGTCGCTTAAAAAACTATAAGCTAGATTCAAATCACAAAGCTGAAAACGTCAAGGTTTGGAAGAAGAATGGAGATAACAAGTGTGGATTAGTGTTGTCAGCTCAAAAACAAAAAGACACCTGGTATATTGACAACGGATGCTCCAGTCATATGACAGGTGACAAAAGTAAGTTCCTATTACTCAAAGAAAATAAATCAGGGAATGTGACCTTTGGAAATGATGCTCCAGGAAAGATCAGAGGTAAAGGTCTAGTAAGCTTAAGTAATGGAAGAAGCAAAGCTCAAGATGTATTATTTATTGATGGTTTAAAGCATAATCTTCTTAGTGTCAGTTAGATATGTGATAGAGGATGTGAATTCACTTTCACTGCCAAGAATTGTATAATAAAGACAGTAAACAGAGGAGAGTTGATTGCAAAAGGGGTTAGAACTGAAAACAATGTATATGTTCTGAAGGAAGATTAGGAGAAATGTCATTTAAGCAAACTTGATGAAAGTTGGTTATGGCATAGAAGGCTTGGACACCTGAATTTTGATCATATTGTCAAACTGAATAATGAAGGCGTTGTGAAAGACCTTCCAAGAATATCTAAGCCTAATAACTTTGTATATGAATCCTGTCAAATGGGGAAGTTGACTCGTGCTCAATTCAAATCGAAGAGTTTCACATCTTCAGAGAAACCACTTCAAATTGTTCATATGGATCTACGTGGACCACCACGAAAGGAAGGAACTGGAGGAGAACGTTACTTTATGCTAGTCATTGATGACTTCTTCGGACTTACGTGGGTTGCCTTTCTGAGAGAAAAATCTGACGTGTTTGAGAAGTTCAAAAAGTTTAAGGCGTTAGCTAAGAATCAGACAGGAAGGAAGTTAAAGGCAATTCGCTCAGACAGGGGAGGAGAATTTATGTCAAGAGATTTCAAAGAATTATGTGATAGACATGGAATTAAAAGAGAATATACTATTCCATGTACTCCTCAACAAAATGGAGTTGTAGAACGCCAAAATAGATCAGTTCAGCAGATGGCAAGGGCTATGATGAGTGAAAGGGACATTTCACAAACCTTCTGGGTGGAGGTTGTTCACACAGCTATTCATATTCTAAACAAAGCACATCTAAGGCCGAGCAGTGATAAAACTCCATATGAGTTGTGGTTTGGTGGATCTGCATCAATCAAGCACTTCAAAGTATTTGGAAGTAAATGCTACATCAAGAATAATGATTATCATTTGGGAAAATTTGATAGTAGAGCTACTGAAGGTATCTTCTTAGGATATGCAATGAACAATAAAGGATATAGATGCTTTAACAAAATAATGCATAAATTAGTAGACTGTATTGATGTTTGAATTGATGAAGAAGCTCTTGTAAAATATCAATAGAGAATAAGCACTAAGCCAGATGAAAAAGATGATGAGAATAATGAAGATAAAGAACATCAAATCTCAGAGTCACAAGAAGATGATGAATCAGGTGGAGAAGAGACACACAGACAAGAAGAGTTAGGACAACAATCAACATCAAATCCTTCCTCCAGAATTACTCAAAAGAATCATCCTGAAAGTCAGATAATTGGTGAGAAAGACAAAGGTGTACAAACCAGGAGAAGGATAATCAAAGACACCGAGCAATCACATATAGCCTTCATATCCATGATGGAACCTAAAAACTTTAATGAAGTCAGTGAAGACATAAATTGGTTAAAATCAATGAATGAGGAACTAGACTAGATTGAAAAGAATGACACTTGGGAACTCGTTCCTAGGCCAACAAATAAAAATGTAATAGGATCCAAATGGGTCTACAAAAACAAGAGGAATGAGCAAGGAAATATTGTAAGAAATAAGGCTAGATTGGTCTGCAAAGGACATGCTCAAATAGAAGGACTGGATTTTGATGAAACATTTGCGCACGTAGCAAGATTAGAAGCTATTAGAATGTTTCTTGCCTATGTGTGTCATAAACAATTTAAAGTCTATCAAATGGATGTCAAGTTAGCTTTTCTAAATGGATATCTAAAAGAAGAAGTCTATATGGAACAACCAGAGGGTTTCCAATTGTTAGATAACCCTGACTTTGTCTGCAAGCTGAAGAAAGCCTTATATGGGTTGAAACAAGCTCCTCGTGGTTGGTATTACAGACTAGATAAGTATCTTCAAGACAAAGGGTTCAAGAGAGGAACAGTTGACAACAATCTATATATCAAAACAAAGGGTAATGATTTGCTCATTGTGTTGGTCTATGTAGATGGCATCACCTTCGGAAGCAATAATGCTTCATTGGTACAATGGTTTGCTTTTGCCATGCAGTCTGAATTTGAAATGTTTATGCTCCAATGGGCTATCGTGCGCCTAAAACATATATCATATGCAAAAGTTACGACCCCAGGAAGTTGATGTACTAACTTACCCAAACGGGGCCCACATGAATTTTGGCGCTTCATCTCCTAGGGTTAGGTTTTTTGGATGTCTAAGGTTTTTGACATTCTTGTTTATTGTAAAAAGGCCTTCAGATTCTCATGGTAATCATCTTCTTACGAATGAGCGCAACCGTCACATCTCTTTTCAAAGATAAGCCACCACCATTCTAACAAGCTTGTTTTCGTTGCATTTTACAGTTTCAACTTATTTCCTTATTGAATAGAAACCAGTTTTGATGTATATCTGCTATTCTGTGTTAAGCATATTTTGATAATAATCTGTATTCATTTCGTTCTGCAAATATATTCCGGATCAATTGATGTATCTCAAAAAATCATGCATATCAATGCAAGTATTTTGTTTCTCCCATGCAATTTTCAGATTAGTGTTGTAAATCTATTGGGTAAATGGAGTCTTGGTTATAAGAGTTGGATCCACAATATCTCTAGGGGTGTAAGCCCTTTTACTCCCTAAAGCATGCAAAACCAGCAAAGGTAAATCTAGGAGGGTATATGCCCTTTTACTCCTCCTAGAAACCTTGTAAACAATGACTTATCAAATAGAAAATGAGATGGACCTTGGTGGAGGGTGTATTCCCTTATACTCCTCCAAGGGTTTTAAGCAAGTATAGAATGAAACAAGAAGAAAATACCAACACAATGGAGAAAATTTCTTATCAATTTCACAAGATAGCAAGATAAACCCTAGCTTTACCAATTAAATTCCATCCATATGCAAGAAGACAAGCCTCCAAGAGGTGTGCACCACCTTAGCTCCACAATATACCAAGACAAACATCCAAAAATTTGCAAGATAAAGAGAGACAACTCAAATGCCCAAAGAGGGCAAAAATTTCAGCCAAGTATGTCTTCTCCCAAGTGAGAGAGCTATGTTAAAATGAAAAGAATTTGGTCTTTATTTATACAAGACCTCAATAATAAGTTTGTCCACATAATATTAGGGTAAACCAAAAAATAGGGAGGCCAAGCTCCCTTATTTTGCCCCTTTACAAAATTAATTTGATTTTTACAGAACGAAACCCTAAAAAGATGACGTCATGCCCTAATTAGGTGACGTCTTGGCACTTTTGGCAAGTCATTGAGCTTGGAGAGGAATTCGTTGGGCCTCCAAAGACAATCCATTCATACGCTAAGGTCTCTTCTCCATCAAGCATGCCAATCTCCATCAAATCATCACCACCATCATCAAACCCTAGCCCAAAAGATGACGTCAAGCCCTAGAGAAAGACATTTTGACCTTCCAAGGTCAAATGTTGGGCAAGTAAGGGATATGTATCTTCCTTCAAGGGGTCTTCTCTTGCCTCCAAAGGCAACATCCATCATCTGTCAGTTTCCAAGTGTGTGGGTCATGGCATCCAACTTGTGGGCTTCCTGCCCCAATGAAGGCCCAAGTTAGACTTGTTCCTCCAAATCTTCCATCAAATGAGGTCCTACAAAGACAAATGAGTGCGCCCTCCAAGGGTCTCAAGTCAAATGTATCATGGCAAGTAAAATCACATTTAATAGAAGAGCCACCTAAACATGTGAATCAAAACTACCTTATCAAATTAAACAAGTGCTAAAAGACCCTATGCAATTTGCCAAATTTAGGTATGGGAGGGTTGTCAAGGTGACTTATTGGGTGAGTCATTCCTCAGGTCAGGGGGTGTTTCCTAGGTGGACCCTCTCTAATCCATGTAAGGAAGATGAAATGGATGGGGGTAAGACTTTTGGGCATGGAGTTCATGACATACAAGGGTTCGTATTGTCTCATTTATGGGTGCCTTTGTAGAGAGTGTGTTGCACCTTCATTTTCAATGCAACCTTTTTCTAAGCCCATTATTTGCCATTAATTAATTATAGTCCAGAAAAATTGGGTACTCCAAATGGGTAACATAAGACTTGAAGGAAATACCACATTGTCACTTGAAGCTAGAGGTACATAGAGTGCCATATGGGTAAAATAAAGGGTACAAGGCACTTGCGTAGATCCCTCAACAAGTGGGACATTTATAAATGTGAAATTTTCTTTTGCGGGTCTTGAATTCTTTTAAGAGAAATGTTTCATTGTTCTCAAGACCTCTTTGGGCGAGCATCTAGAAGGTTATAATTTTGTCTTTTATCTTTTGCCAACTTCATTCCCTCTGGGCCTTCAACCCCTTCTTCCCATGAAATGAGGTACAATCCCTTCTTGGGTCAGTACACCCAAAAATCCCAAAAGACAAGGAGACAAAAATGATGAAGTGTGAAAAATGATAAGTATGATCGAGATTGGTACGATGATTTATCAAGGAGACCTCTCGATAGAAAATTTTTCCCAAGGGTGACCACTTACTAGGGCACAATGTCAACCACCAAGGTGAAACATGGCAAAGAGCATAATTTCCAAGCAGGCGTTCTATAATCAAAATCAACTTTAAATGCAACATACTCAAATGCCTCAAGTATTAAAGTGACACTTACCACAATACTTGACTTGTACCTCATGGAGAAAGACCCATTGTCTTTCGGAAACATGCTAATGTGGTGAATGCTATCATGATGAACCAAAGAAGTGTGGTGGTCAAGTGAGTCTCCATCTATGTAAGTGGACATCATGAGTCAATCTATCCTTCGACACTCCATGTCTCCAACCTGAGGTCCTCGAGACATTATCTCCTTAGTTATTCCTAGAAATGGGGGATAACACTTACTAAGACCAATATAAGCCTTATTGTGGACACATTTTGTTTTAAAATAATATATTCCATTAAAGCAACAACACATATCTTGGTAATGCCAATCCTCCATCAAAATAGTCTTTGTAGTGGTAGACATTTTTTTGTTTGTTTGTTAGAAATGCCAGTCACTTGCAGGGCCAACATTTCAACCATTGACTAAGAAACCACAATCCAAGGGCATCTAAGCCATCAAAATCACCCAGGGATTGCACCCAGCTTGGGTTGCACCAACCCTTAACATAGTTGGATTTTTGGGTGTCTCCTCCCGACTAAACACACCATAAGTGTATTGAACTTAGGTCGTCTAACAAATAAAACCCACACTTTAACTGATTATACTAGCGGGAATTGACTTGCAGTGATAGACATTAATAAGATTTAAGTTTGCTTTGATGATTATAGCAATTTACAAAACACCTTGAGTCAACCTAAATATCCTCAACATTTTGATATTATCCTTAAATTATTCCAAACTAAATCTCTTTATTCTCCTTGCTTATAAATGAAGAGTTTGCTTCTTTACTTTCAAAACAAGTAATACTTACGCTTCAAAATTTTGGATCTACTTACATCAACACCACATTAAAAAAAATACAAGTAAAAGTAAAATTGTTTCTCAAATAAGGTTCTCATAGGATTTATAATATTAATAAAATGCCCAGTAATAAAGGATTTGGCATTTTTCCAATACACATGTTATGCTCGTAAAATTTAGAATGCCATAATAATCATTTACATATGTTATGGAGGAGGAGACAACATAGTAAAATTATGACAAGGTTTTCTTACACACATCTAGAACTATGGTATTATATTTCTTTTTATCTAGAACTATGATATTGTATTTCTCTTTCTTTAGTGTACTAGTTATTATTATTATTATTTTCAAATATAAATTGAATCTCATTTAATATTTTTGAAATTTATAAGAATTTTAGAACTATGATATTATGTTTCTCTTTCTTTAGTGTACTAGTTATTATTATATTTTCAAATATAAATTGAATCTCATTTAACATTTTTGAAATTTATAAGAATTTTTGAAATTTGTAGATATTGTAAGTGGTTTTGTTATGTATGATGAGAACTCATCATTTTTTTGGATTATTTGCATAAGAATATATATATATATATATATATCATTCTAGTGAAGACATTAACATTATAAATTTTATGTTTTTTTTTATAAGTTTCCTTAAAAAAAGAGAAATTTCAAAAAATAATTAAAAAACTAATTAGATAAAATATACATATTTTTAAAAATCTTTTAAACCTAATAATTTTAGAACAAATAAAAATAAAAACTCTCACCATAATACAATTGACAATTTTATTGATTAAAACTCTTCATACCAAATCTCACATTAAATGCCTAACTAAGAATATCCATAAAATATTATATAAATTAATACAATTGACAAAGCTTCAATCAAGCCTTTCAAAATCTTATAAAGAAAGCTTCAATCAAGCCTTTGAAAAGTAGTCTCCATTATTTCACAAATTAAACATCATATATATTTATATTTTAATCAATCTGTCCTTTCAAAATGAACCTTCATTTTTCAAAAATAAAACACCAAATATATTTTAAAACAAAGGAAGCCATCCCCGGAGAACTTTGCAGAAGACATAATCTCGTTAACCTAATAAAACACTTTACACAATTAAAAATCTAAAATATGTGATTTTTAGTAGAACCAAACTATGAGATGGGCATTAGAAATAAATGATTTAAATTTAAAACTAGGAGATAGAGATCTGGATGGAATTTAAGGCGAAATCCAAAACCAGGACGTAGGTGCAGAAGCCATTGAATAAGGAAGCACATGGTATGTCTGAGAGCATACAAGTACAGGTCAAAGGATCGAAACCTCTTCTCTTCTAATGGTGGCCACGCTCTTAATCACATGGGCTGCTTCTTCTCATTCTATTCATACTGGCGTTGGCATTGGACGTTCCCGAGTGCAGCATTTATTATATGCCTCATTATCCAATCCTCTAACCACTCCTAGAAGAAGAGGAGGGGGATGGAGCTCAAACCAATTATTTTGCACTGCGTCACTTATTGTGAATAGGAATAATAGTCAAGGAAAAAAACGCAACCCTGCAAAACCTGTTGATAAATCAAAGATAAACTCCAATGTCTCCCCTCACAGAGCAGGTTAAAGTTTAAGCCTTTCTTCCGCCCAAAAGTCTACTTCATTATCCTAAAGAATAAGTTATGCTCCGTTTACTATGGACTTTTTTCTGAAATAGTTTGCTTGTCGGTCTATGCTTTGGGTGTTTGTGTGCGTTGAAGCTTCCGCGGTGCGGTTATTGAGGATAGAGCAAGGAGGAGCCTTTGCGGACTTACTAAATGCAGATTACAGGGAAAGTGCTATCGATGATGAAATGGATTATATTCAGCGCACTCTCGGCTTCCGCACTAACCCGCTGGACGCCAGGAATACCAGGCTGGTATGCTCATTTTCCTGCCTTTGTTTTGTTGTGGTCTTTGCAATTTCAATTCCCATGGAGCCACCACAGGTTCTCTCCTAATCGTGGTCAGGTTAGGAGCAACAATGACCTGTTAACATTTCCCTCTTAATTAAGACATAGGTTTTTCTGCCGTTCCGGTTATGAGGCATTATCTGTAGCTATGCCAATTTTGGAAGCTGGCTTTGGCTTTGGGGTGCAAGTTCTTAACTCTGGCACTAAGATCAGTGATGGTATCGGTGTTATGCCTCGTGGTCCATCTTTGACTGATGGTTGGCATCTATGTGATTGTTTTGCAAGCTATTACTACAGTGACATGTCCTTATAATGGCTGATGGTTATCATCTACGTGATTGTATTGCAAGCTAATGCTACAGTGGCATGTCCTTACGATGCGATTTTGCTTTACATTAATAATTACTCTACACTAGATACGATGTGCTAAGAGCGTGATCATATGGAACTTTCACTCTAATGTCGATGCATCTCCCTTATTTTTTTAATTCATCCAGGACATTTGTACGCTGAATTGCGTATGCAAACTGTTTTAGCTAGAGACCATCCAACAATATTAATATGAGGTTTGCCAAAATGAAGCCATCTATAGTTGACCAACATCAATATTAATAGCTACAGGTCTAGTTAAAAGCTATATACAGAGCACAGCATTTGTACTTTGATGATAAACTCCAACAACCTAGGCTAAATCCCAGTGTAAGTTGTGAGTGTTAACACTCGCTGTCTGCACAACACAACAGATCCAACAGACACCCAGAAATAGATCAGACAAAAATCGCAACTTCAAGTGGAACTTCTTAGCCATTCAAGGGCCTAGGTGTAGTGTTGTCAGTCCTGCAATCATAGCAGAGGTCAAGAATTTCCATTGCAGGCCTTGTGCGAGGTCAAGAATTTCCATTGCAGGGCCTAGGTGTAGTGTTGTCAGTCCTGCAATCATAGCAGAGGTCAAGAATTTCCATTGCAGGCCTTGTGCGCGCGTGTGCACACAGACATTTTTTCCAAGGAAAAAATCACCGTTTCTATTCAAGGAGAAAGAAATCACACTTTTCATGTGCTATTGCACTTACAGAACAAAAGAGAGGAGCACTACAGAGCCTCTTTTCATTTACAGATCTCAAAATTGAAAATAAAAAACTGCTACTTATATATAAGTAAACTTTTTTAACTGTCCAAAATTAGAGCCATTACAGGCCTGAGTTTCGACAACCAATCTTGAAATCATAGCATCTAATATTTCTTAATTGCAAGCATAAAAAGCATCATAATTTGATCCCGCTAGGCTCAGAAACATAACTCCTGCAATCTTCAGATTTTGTGTATCTGCTTTAGGGATAACTGTCTTCAAAGATGCTTGCGATTTCCTCTCTGAGCTCCTCAAAAATCACCCTCCCCTCAGCAGCCTGGTAACCTTCCTTTGAGAGCCGATCTGCCTCTTGATTATGTTCTCTTAAAACATGCGTGAAAGTAATCATCTCAAAGGAATTTGCTATATCTTTTAACTGGTCCGCTAATATTTTTAAATGGATATTTAATAGCTGGCCAGTTCCCTTCATCCACTTGATCACTAAATTTGAATCTACATATACCTGAAGATGCCTTATATTTTTGTCCACAGCAGCTTTTAATAAAAGCCTAAGTGCCATCAATTCTGCAAAGTTGTTAGAACCCTTTCCCAGGGCTTCCTTCATCCTAATTGAATGAGATTCATAAAGATATAATATGCAACCAGCATTGCTGCTATCCTGTAGCCCTTGACTTTATCCATAAAAAAAAATCCCAAGTCTGCTGCTTATTAATTACTGATACCGACATCTGCCTCTCTGGTATTTTAGAAGCAGTAGCCATTTCTCTAATCTGGTATGCCACTTGAAAGGAGGGAATCCCTTTATCTTCAAAAGAGCAAGGAATTTTGAGCTAGCCAGACTCCCCAACTAGTCAAGAAGGGTACTGCTCGCCATTCCTTCAAATCCTTCTTATACCACCAAGCATTTAAACACTATTCTACAGAGTCACTGATCCACCCATCCTTAACACCAGTAAACTGATCAACCTCTGTCCAAAATTGCTGGACATAAGAGCATCTTATAAGTAAATGAGTTATAGTTTCTTCTTCTTCTCTACATAGTATTGCAGATTCCGGGCACCCATCTAGCTCGTTTTTGCATGATTTCCCATGTTAGCACCTTATTCATTAGTGCTAGCCACATAAATAACATTGCTATTTTTGGAGCTCTTACCTTCCACAACTTTTCCACCACCAGGCTTTGTGTCCTGGCTCTGGGGAGAAATTTGCTTGATATGCCAGTCTAGCTGAGTAAAAGCCCAAAGTTTGATTTTTAGACCAAACAAAGGAGTCATCTTCCTCACTGATTCTGACACGACTTCTGAGCAAATTCCCAACATATCCATTCCATATAACTCCATCCTCACCTTCTAACCTTAAAACGTCTGCCTTTTTCTGCCCCTGCTGCCATATATCAGTGTTCTCCTGATCTGCTACCCGATTAAGTGTATAAATGCCTTTTTCCTAAACCAGCTCTCAATCTATCAGGTAACTTGTATTCATTCTTACATCCAGCCCAAGGGTCCACACCCACCCTAACTTGCTCCCCAGTCCCTACCTTCCATACCAACCATCTGCCTATCAAAGGAAACCACTATACCAATGGTTTCCAGTGGGTGGACACATTATTTATGGGCTTCCTCTGGTTTCTTATCCAATTACTATTAACACTGGCTTTATGTACTTCTGAACTACTATGTCTTTCCACAAACTTTCTTGAGAGATAACTCTCCATAAACTTTTGATTGCGGAGGATTTCTCAAAATAATGGTTATCATCAATCCCCATCCACCCTCCTCTTTTGGCTTGGCAATTTCTTTCCACTTGACCAGTGGGATCCCCTTGTTTGTTTGTTCCCAGTCCATAGGAATCTAAAGACCTTCTTCCTAATTTTCTCTAAGATCCCTTTTGGAATAGATGCTAGAGTATGCTATAAGACTGGGATTACCTCTAGCACTGATTTAACCAATGCCAACCTACCACCGCTTGATAACCATCTATTGCACCGATTATTAATTCTTGCCTCCATTTTTTCAACCAACCATTCCCACTGCTTGATCCCATAGCCATTGGGCTTGAGTGAGAACCCTATTTGAAACCTTCATTAAAGTCAATGCTTTGATAATGAAAGATTGGGAGGATCTTGTTAAAATATTCGATGTGCTCGTTTTACCATAGACAATATCAGCAATATTGTCACCCAACCATAGGCACGCAGCCACCCCCGAGCACCATAACCTTTGCTAGATAGAATGATTCCGGAAGCAGCACTAGAACCAACAGGTAACCAAGAGAGCGCATCTTTCTCCAAAGATAGTTCACCAGACAGAAAGTCCCAAAGCCATAGAACAAGAACAATACTCAGCTGCAGCAGTTGCAGTTGCAGTTACCAAGAATACCACCAAGAATATCAAAATACCACCAAGAATGTCACCAAGTATGCCACCAAGAGATACTAGAAGGTAGGGCGCACATCTTAGGCTAGATGGCTCTAGATAGAGAGACCAAGAAACACTCCAGAAGATCCACCTTCCATCCTTGCAGCTGCAGCTCCAAACTTGCGCTACACTTTAGAGAGTGAGTGAGATGAGTGTGTACAAATGAGCTAGATCATCTCTTATTTGTAGTGGTTCTTGTCACTTTTCTGGGCCGACTAGGCCGACTTGTCTTTTTAGAAGCTAATACTTTAATAATAATTATTTTATTGAGCCGACTTGTCTTCTACAGTTTTTACACATCTGTTTAGGGTTTCTCTTGCTTCCAGAATATTCTAATCTAGTCAAAGGTTACACATGGAGGTTGATACCTCCCGCAACTACCATAATATCAACACTCCCGCCTAGCTAGGGAGGTATTAACTGTAATGGTCTCAAACCTATCCATCCATTTCACATGGTATGGGCAAGGCTCACATAGTTTTGCAGACCATTCAACAGGTAGCATCATCATAGCCACAAAGGCTATCTCATGATCACGTAGATCAAGTCACGAGCATCATCATCACTATCCATCTAGCTGGCAATCACCTCCAACACCACTGGTTGGCACACCAGCCTAGGAAACACCTTCAACACTATTGGTAGTCTCCATGGCAATCTAGTAGTAGTACACAGTTACTATAATGCCATCCAATAGATCACAAAAGTGTCGATCCATAGCAGTACACAACTACTATCCAGTGGTACACAACCACTCCTAGTAGCACACAACTACTATCTAGTGACACACGATCACTACTAGTGGAACACATCCACCATAGTAGTACATAGCTATTATCCAGAGACATATAGTCTCCACTGCAATCAAGTAATAGCTACACAAGCTATCACCATGCAGTACAACAATCTCCTGGCATCAAATCATATCATCGTCTGCATCATCTCTCTAGGCCATACTCCATCTGAGTAATCGAGCATGATGCTGAATAAGTCATGTGCTGGACTCAACACACTCAACAAAGTGTCTGGCATAAGTCACTCACTCAACAGAGTGATACAGGGACCATTCTTCTAATCCGGACATACGTCCTAGAAGAATGACTGTCCTAACAGATGTTGAATGTCCTCAATGGCTACAAGAACCATCCTCTCCATTGTATCATCTCTAAGCTGTACTAGCATGATGCGAATGCATCGTATCTAAGTTGTACTGGCATGATGTGGAGTACCGTCTACATCATCTCTAAGCTGTACTAGCATGGTGTCAATGCACCATCTCTAAGCTGTACTGGCATGATGTGCATCATCTCTAAGCCGTACCAGCATGGTGTCGATGCACCATCTTTGAGTTGTATTGGCATGATGTGAGTCACCTGCATCATCTCTAAGTTGTACTAGCATGATGCTACTGCATCATATCTAAGTTGTACTAGCATGATGCGACTCAGACATATGCATCATCTCTAAGCTGTACTAGCATGATGTGACTCAGACATATGCATCATCTCTAAGCTGTACTAGCATGATGCTAATGCATCATATCTAAGCTGTACTAGCATGATACACATCAACATTATGTCAACCTGGACCTGTTATCCCCAATATCTAGGGATAACTAGGAGATCATGTCTCGAGGCCCACATGGTCCTAGACATGGAGTACCGAGAGCGAGATTGACTTGAGCATGGCCCTGGAGGGCCCATCTTTCTTCTTCTCAGCCAGACTTGTCCTGTCAGCAGTAGCAGCTTCCATCACTACCGGCTTGGGCTTGCATCGGAGAGGACTCTTGCTCCATGAGGTAATTGGTTCGAGGTATCATGGTATGTGTCATA